>JAJHUR010072797.1:4571-86905 GCA_027495735.1 Lutjanus campechanus
AAATAGTAACGTACTTCCGCTACGTCACTAAGATGGCGGCCGTTGAGTGTGGAAAGTGTCCATCGATCCACACTCAATTTTTCGGCCGTTTGAGTGTGCCAATGCAGTGCGCTTAGTGCACTAGATTTTCGCACACTGCTCAGTGTGAACGCACTTATGTACTCAAAATATTAAGTGTAAGTGCAGAAGTGCGCGATTTGGGACACACCATAAGTCTGTTGATGTTACATATGTGGACTGGTTGCCGTTATCAAAGGTAGACATGTTGTAATTCAGTGAAGCTGTTCTGAAGATTCAGAAATGCAAGTCCAAACTCTTCATTTAGGAGTATTTCTGAATGACACAGTGGACAGCTCACAGGTGTGTATGATCCTCACCTGATCATGTAGGTCTAATGATTCATTTATGATGATTATGAGAGAGAAAAAATTAAACAGGTGAATCCCCATGCAGAGTAATCACTATGCAAACCTATTTCCCTGCAAAAAAGTCTTTCTGACATGACGAAACATTTCCTGCAGCATATTTGAGTGTAATGTAGTCATTACAGCTAAATTAATTAGTCCACTCAATGATTGAGCAAAAATTAACCTATGACATATAAGTTCCTTCTCCACACTATTCTGCAGCAGCAGCATCACCTTCACCATCACCATCCTGGGCTTAGTGCCACCCAAGACATTTGTGATTGGTTTACAGAAATGCAAAAGAAGGCAGGGTGTTTTTCCCACTATAGCAGAATGAGTATGCATGGACAGACCTTTCTCCAGCACTGAGCGCTGTGTATGGCTATGCAAAACATAAAAGAACAGAGACAGTAAGGCCTCATTCAGCCCTGACAGAATGTAAAGACACATTTATTTGAACAGAAACGATCGTGCGTTTAACACCCTGTTTTTTATGCAAGTGCACTGTGCTGCAACGCCTTTTTAATGCAGCAGTATTGCAGCATCATTTGTGGAAACATGTTGCTCAACCCAGAAACCCTGTCGCAAAACAGCGTACACCATTTTCAGATTGAATGTACCTCAAGCTACAGGGACACCTCGTGCCCAGGTAGAGGTGTTGTCACACTGCATGTGAAAGTAAACTGAATTTTTCTTGCTTTTCCTGTTTTTTCTAGGGTTCTTGGGACGACTAGATGTCCTGCACAGAAAATAATAGAGTAGTTAGATTAATTAGTCATAATGCTCCACAATCAGCTGTTATTAGCATGTTTGGCTCAAGTAAAGTAGTAATACTTATGTTTTCCTTTCATTTACTTTTTCAGAAAAAGAATCGCAAAAAGTCTGGCCATTTATGACAAATTACCTTTTCTGGTTGCTTTCCTTTCTTCCTTTCTTACAGAAATAATAGGCCAGAATCAGAGAAAGAAGAATCAGAAAGAAACCCAGTCAGTAAGCAGAAGAGAATCAGATTTCTTTCTTTCTCACATTAAACTTTTGTTAAGTGCACGATGCCACGGCTGCACCTGTCTTTACTTAGACAGATGCTATCATTGCTGAGTGTTGGTCAAGGATAAGTCTGCTGTAAGTGTGTGTGTGTGTGTGTGTGTGTGTGTGTGTGTGTGTGTGTGTGTGTGTGTGTGTGTGCGTGCGTGTGCGTGTGTGTGTGTGCGTGCACTAGATGTAGGGTGGGGTTGCTGGCGACTGAAGTGTAGTTCTCACCCAAACTCCTGTGTGCCAATCTTGAGGTCTGGTTTTTTCAAGTCTTTTCTCACTGGGTCCCTGGAGGAATTTGGGAGCATCTCCTTAATGATCCTGAATGGTGCAGCCGTGGCAGTATGTGGGCTGCTGGTGTGTAGGCGATGGGAGATGGAGCAGCAGAGCTCCACAGCACCTCATTAGGCCCAGGACTCCCGAGCTGGAGCCACATTAAAGAGCAGCCATGCCTTTCAACATGTGCCGGCTGGTCTCCCTTCCGCTTTCCCCTCTGCTGGAGCAGTCTCTCACATTTCAGATGCATCCACACATACACAAAATGTAAGGGTGAGAAGGAATTATATAATGCAGTATCAGGAGAAGGAGAGCAAGGGATGAAGAAAGACGAGGAAATTTAATCCTGTGTGCTCTTTTGTGAGTAATTGCATTGTAGGATTTGACAAGTAGCATCAATAAGATCTTCAGGATACTTGTCACCAATGATGCTCAAAGTGACATCAGAAAAACAATGATGGCAGCCATGGGCACCTGAGCAATGGAGCAAACGGAGCAGCTGTACACCCACTATTAGGCTCTGGGGAGCAAATATGTGCTTTTGCATCACAGCCGTTAAATCAATAAAGCCACTGTTACACTGGACACAAAACCCCCACAAACAACCACTAGCATCTGGATTATGTCTTAAATGGCAAAGGGTACAATTTGCATTCACTCACAGGTGAAATGACTCTGCAGTCGTCACGGGTACTTATCGGCTCCAGCTCTGATCGACAGTGAAGTAAACATACTGTAACACCAAAGTGGACACGCTAATTTTCACCCCTTTCTGGCGGAGGCAATGAAAGCTTGACACCTTCATTGGTAACTACTGCAGCGATTTTTCCTTTTTCATACACATGTGCTGCCTGGCTTGACTCAGTTTGACTCGGTGCGTCAGCTCAGCTTGGCTCAGTGGACTTTGCACCTGCTTGAGGGTATTAAAGTGACGTGCTTCAGTCAAATGGTTGTATAACATTGGAAAAACACATTTCTTATAAATTCTTCACAATGAAAGTCTCCCATTATTTTGTTATCTAAAAGCTTTCATTACGAAGCAGCAGGATCAGGGGAAGTTGTTTTTCATCAGCAGTAACTTAACAGGACTCCTATCAGATGAAAGCAAACATGAAACTGTAAAATAAAGTAGATACCTGAAAATATAAACAGCGACACAGGAGAGAAAGATTTTTAGCAAGTTTAGCCATGTTCAAAAGACCTACATAACACTAATTCTGGTGTACAAATGCTATTAAACTCAGCCAGAGTTGTCTAAAGTGAGTCTTTTGATATTTAAACATCTAGATAAAATCAAACATGTTTATTATTTTCGAAAGGTCAGTGTGCTCTCTCCAGCACCAAACAGGAAGCAGCAAACAAAGTAGCAGGTTTGTTAACGGTGGAAAAGACTCCTCACACACACACACTAGACAGTAAATTAACAGTGTCATTAGTCTATGTTTAAAACCAGCGCATATTTTAGTGAGAGACCTCAATTTTCCAAATGCTTTGTCTCTCATTCCCACGATCTTCTCCTACTAAAATAGCACAGCTACAGTTTATCATTATGGATTATATTGACGCCGAACTGACAAGAAGACTGTCGACATTTGATGCCTTTTATCTTGCGTTTCTAGTTTTGTGTTTTTATGGACACGTGAGGAATTGGTAATAAGTCACATTTCTTAAAGGGAGTTTGGCATAATATTTTCACCAGAGAACACATGGAGCTTTACTTTAATTCAAACTGTTACATTTTTGAATGTTTTGTTACCATTGCAGGAACACTAGGCAACTGCTAAAGTATAACAAGGTTGCTTGGTATTGCTAGTGTTAGTTAATGGTTTGATTAATGGTTTAATTCAGCCAATTATCACCCAATTGAACTCTGTTTCTAGTGGCAGCATGCAGTAAGTGTGTATTTTACTGTACTCACTGCTGCAAATAAAGAACACAATGGAAAAACTCTTTTTATATATAATAGTAGAATGTAAACTGAGTTTTACAGTGAAAGAGCAGCTTTACTGATCATGATTAAGGGCTCTATATTGCAGGAAATGGCAATTTCAGGTGTTAATTGCATGAAAAATGTTCTGCCATATTAATCTTGCACCCCTGCTTTTAACTTTAATCGGGCATCCATGATCGCAGCGACGGATCCTCCTGATATCCTGACTTTCAGCGCAGACGCTCCCATGCGTGTGCCAGCCAGGCAGGGATCACAATAATCCACTAAAGCCCTCCACCTCTTCACACACTTAACAGAAGTGGAGGGAGCACCTCCTCCTCTCTCTGTGAAGTTTGGATTTGGAGGCTTCACGAGGTCAGGCCCCGTTGTTATCGTTGTTATATTGATGAAACGCTCAGCTAGCAATCGGTTCGCAGCCCGCCCATCTTCCAGTTGACAAGCTGGCTCGCCTCTAAGAGGAGAGAGATTAAGTTGCTCCCCACAAGTGCATAGAAAGAGTAAAAAGGGTGTTTGCCGAAGATTGGTATTCAAATTGCTGTGGGAATTTTTGCATGCATGTGTTTGCTATCTGTGTTTACGATTTAGTCGGGTTTGGTGTAAACAAGCAACCATGAGAGAGCTGTTTGGATGATATGATAAAACGCACATCTCTTTTAAGTGCTGGAATCAATATCCCATATAATCATAAACATGAGGGCATTAGAGGGTGATGTTCTTCTTTGGTTGGAAGGACATACAGTATGTCATATTAATGCAGTTTAATTCAATTAGCTCTTTGCTGGGCGTGCCATGGAGGCCCACGGGGATATTTTGTTGATGGTATGCAGCGAGAGAGAAGATTGCCAGTTAATATGATGATATGATGAGAACATTTGGTGCCATAACAAGCAACAAACTGAAAAAGTTTTAATTAAGGGCAAAACAAGCCTGCGATCCTTCACACACAAAGTTGGCTACAGTGAGGAGTGAGAAGCCCAGAGGTTTCATAAAGGGCGGAAAATGGTTTTTGATGGAAGGAATAATTAAAATCAGCCTCAGTCTGTCTGTCTGGTTTCTATGGAAGCCTACTTCTGTCAGTAAAATAAAAATAAAAAATCCCCATGGCAAGTTATCATTATGTGATAAAAGGTCATGAGATAAATAGTCAGTTTTTATCTCATGAAAATATCTCATATTGCCTTTTTATCTCATAATTATGGCATTTTTAATGTCATATTCAACTTCTTATCTCATTCTTTTGCCTTTTTAATCTTATTTAATTTTTTAAAATCTCATAATTATTATTATGGATCACATGAGATGTGTGTGCATGTATGTTTATTTATTTAATGTTTATTTGATAGGGACAGATACAATATACATAGAGCATTGCACAGCAATTATTCAATGTGATACATCATAGCATTTTTAGCTTCTTCTGCTAACTTTCAATACCCGCCCCTAGAAGGGCCTTTAAAATAACAAAAATGAAACAAACAACAGAAACCTGAAACATATTTAATGCCAACAGAGTGTACGTGTACATGCGTGCATGATCAAGAGACCTGCATCTTCTCCAGAGCTGATCTCAAATCCTACTGGACTGATCAGCCTATTTTTTTGTGCACATCCATGACTGTAAAGTGAAAGACCTCTGTGATTCAGAATTATTGAAAAACCTTGAAAAACACAGTTTTATTACTCCATGCCTGTGACAGCTGGCAGGGGCTATGTTTTATGATCATTATATCTCAAGAACACTTTGATGGAATTTCTTCAACCGTTGCATAAATGACCACTTGGACGAATTAATTGATTGAGTGAATTGATTAGATTTTGGTGGTCAAAAGTCAAATGTCAAACTCAGTGACCTCACTAATCACACTAAGAATTCATATGCTAATTATGAAAAATTTACAGACTAATTGGACTAATTGGATAAAATGATGTGATGATGATATTTTATATCCAAAAGGTCAAATGTCAGCTTGATGTTCAGGTCTCAGTCCTCTGTACTCCTCTGTAAAAACAGTCTCTAAGTGAAGACAGCAGGTCTGGAAATGATTCACTGAAATCACACATATATAATAACTTCTATTTTGCCAAAAAATACAGTTAATGCTTTTTATTAAATTCCTTCGACATTATAGGTCAATATAGTGCTATGTTCCATATTAAATTCCTTCACTACATTATCTGAGTCTGGACAGACGTGAATGTTGACTGGTTGGTGGAGTCATACAACTGTGAGGCAGTGATTTTATTTATTGACTGCTCTGTTTTATTTGACCATTGACAGCTGACTTCTCACTCTCCTTAACTGGCCCCACAAGTGATCAACAACTACTTCAGTTTGTATTCTGGTCAGCTCTGGACAACGTATGTGGAGGTCATGTTAGTGTGGTGCAGTAGGTGCTTCACCATCTGTTGTCTAACGGGATCTGTACTCTACTGAGAGAACTCTTCTAGGTCAGACTTCTGTTTTGGTGTTCTTTAATCTCATGATTATGACTTTTTAAATTATAATTTCAACACTTTAACTCTATTTCAACGTTTTATCTTCTGATTTTGACATTTTCATCCCATAATAAAAATGGCTTCTTGTAGGGACTTTTTTTTTCCTTTTACCAGCAGAAATGGCTTCCATAGTTTTTCTTACTGTCAAACAAAGAACTTATTTTAAGGATGAAACTCTCTGTGCAAGCAAATTTAAGAAAAAAAAACCTGCCATTTTCACCACACTGAACAATGTTATAAAAATAAAACACACACACACATGAAAAAGAAAACACATAACACAAAGGAGGGCCCAAAGGTTTTTCCTCTCAAGCGAGTCCCTGTCACGAGTGACACAAGCAGTTATTTTCCTATTTTCACAGTATTTCATTTTAAATTTCCATTCTGTGTCTTAGAAATGAATATTTGATCTTTTCCCCCTGAACCTGTCACTGATGGGCCTTTGAAGCTGCGAGACACCGCATTGTGTTTGTGACACTGCAGGATATACAGGAGAAAAAGATCAAACTCGTCTGCGGAGGGAGAGCATGAAATGGTAAACACTGTGTCCTGGCGGTTTACCTGTTTAGAAGCCCTCTTTGTTTCAAATGTTCTGACCACAAATGTTTTGGGGCAACAGTGTTGTACAATGTTTGCTTTTCTGGAAATGATTGTCTGCTTTAATGTTTTCTTTCTTTTTTTTCTTACTTGGACCGTGTTTGTTGTGTGAATGCTGCTGTAGTTTGCAGAAAAAAACTTTCTCTCTGAGATCCTTGCAGTTCTTTGTGTTCTGTTGACTTTTCTTGTGTTTTTATGTGCTGAGCGTGCATGTGTATGTGTGTGTGTGTGTGTGCGTGTGTGTAGTGATAGCAGCAGCAGCAGCAGCAGCAGCACTGGAGGTCTGTGCAGTAGCAACTTGTGGAATTCCCCTACCTGAGATCAAATGGAAAATAAGATATATGGGCTCTCACTGCTTTCCAATTAATACTTCACCTGCGTCTCAGAGAAGATGAAAAGTGATAACGACAGAGCTGGGGACAGGCAGAGGTTGAAAGAAAAGTGTGAAACGGAGATGCAACAAGCTTTATAGGTGTTTTGGAAATCTTGAATGTGCTTGCGTGTTGATCAGCCACACTCTAACTTAACAAGCGTGGAGGAAATATACTCGAAGGTGTGTAACAAAAATGTTGATTCTATGCTCCAGATTATAGGCCTGTGTAAAAATAGAGAAAAACATGATAAGCACGGTCTCATAAAAAAGTGGAAATTGAGCACCCTAGTTAGTCATAATTGGCTAATTTTGTGTGTAAGGTCATGATAGCACTTGAAGCCTCTCTGGATCCTTTCCCGCAGAAATGCAACATGCAACACAGGCAGCCCTTTTGTGTGCCAGCGAGCACTGATGTGCTTTCTGTTTCCATGCCAACTCACTTTCATCTTTCATCTTTCTTACCAGCTCATCCTACGCTTCAGATGAATTAGGTTTGTTGCAAATTCTTTTGAAGTCCCCCCCCCCATCACCCCCCACCCCCCAGTACCACCCCACTTCAGCGAAACAAAACAAAAACACTGAGGAGCTACAAATGTAAGCCAGTAATCTTGCTCGTTTCGGCTCCTTGGCTAACCAATGGCACCACGGACAGGATATTTCCACTTCATTTCAATTTGGAATACATCCCTCGCTCCTTCTACCTCTTGGCTTCCATTTTCTGCTGTTGTGAGCCGCTCCGTGCCGCACAATTCATTTCCATTATGGAGACACTCGCTGAGAGGGTTGCATTGTGGGTTGGTAATGATCTTCAATTACACTGATGCCTGTACCTAAGGGGTAAAAGGAAGGTGGGGGTCTCTTAAGGATCAAAGGTTCAGACCTGAAGAGGACTTCTGTGTCCTTGCAGATGCATTTTCTCAAGATGCTCTGGTAAATTCTGCCTCTGGACACAGAGAGGCAATTTCCAGGCCCTGGGCTGTGTGTGTCAGTAATAGATGTTGCTGGAAAATCTGGTATCGGCTGGAGACCTGGCCTTTGAGATATCAACGATAAACACGTCAACTTTGCTTTCTTCTGTGCCTCCATTTTTTCTTTTAGTTTAAGCTTAAAGTTGATTATTTTAAAGCTTCACAGCTGCTAATCAAATTTTTTTTAATCTTATTAATGGTTTAAAGGACTGTGTGTGATGTGAAACGTGTCCCATAGAGACAAATCCATGGAGCATCATCACCTGTCTCAGCAGTTCCCCTCAGCTCTACAGAGCATTTTAACATTGTTCAGCTTTTTGGTCTGGTTTTATGGCAGCAACTTTACAAACAAATATTTTATTTTATTTAAAATCATGCAACTTCTTGATAACTACAGTACTAATTTTAAGAGGAAAATACAGACTTTTGTTCCCGTTGGGCGATATGTCAAGAAATTGCTGATATATTCATGCAGGTGTGTGCCTGTGTCCCAGAATTTCAGCTGGGAGTTGTGTGCAAGCATTGCATTTGCTACATTGCTACGATCACTACATCCAATAAACAAAAAAAAATAAACTCATGAAAAGTCAAGAAAGGAAATATTCTTACACCTTAGAGATGGCCGATATTAGCAAAAAATGCATATCGGCATCGGATCGGCCTGCATGGAAAAATGCGGATCCAGACTCCCGATCCAGTTTTTTCAAAAAAAATCCCGTCCACGTTTTCCAGCAGAGTGTGGAGGAGATTGGGGAGTAGCAATAGGAAGGGTGATAGTCAATTTAATTGACTATTTATTTTCTACTCAGGTTTTGTGTGTGTTTTGCTTTTATATAGTTTACAGTATTGTTTCCACTGATGACTTTTGGGTACAATTTGTGAAATAAGCCCTGGTTTACACTCTTACTGTTCAAGGGCAGAGCACTGATGGCATTGTACCTGTGTGGATTTATTTTTAAGGGCCAAAGCAGCCAAAGCAAACCAGCATTTTTCTTATTTATTGTTCTTGAAGTTCAAGTTTAAAGTGTGTTTATTTAACCCTGTTAAGAATAAACGGGTCAATTTCTTATACCAACCATTGTGGATTATTCAACCTAACCTAATTAAGTTGGCTAGTTGTTCTTAAGAGTAAAACCTTTTTCAACATGAGCCTGACAACAAAATAAGTAAATATCTATAATATATCGGATCGGTCAGTATCAGTATCGGCCGATACTAAAAGCTGCAATATCGGTATCGGATCGGGAGTGCAAAAAGCTGGACCAGGACATCCCTATTACACCTATTTTCCTTATTAAACAGAAAACTACAGCAGTACACCTTCTGAATTCAAGTTTCTCTGTTTTACTGCTTAATTGCCTTGTTAACTTATTGTAAAACACACTTCATTCAAACTCCACAGAAACAAAATAATGTTACAAATCAAAACTGTCTTGGTTGGTTTTACCAGCTCTGGTTTGGCCAAAATAAATCCTGAATTCACCAAGTAAAAAGTGAAAATATTATGGTGCTCTATGCTCTTTCTCCTATTCAGTTCTTGGGGGCACATAATTTAATAAGTAAAATGACAAAAAAAAAACAAAAAAAAAAAAACGTGTTTTTAATTTTAATTTCTTGAGTCATTTTGTTTTCATTGAGAACCTGATCAGGATCAGAAGTAATTAAGGCAGTCTACACAAGTCTGGTGTAGATTTACTGCACCATAACACAGAAATATCAGTTTAAGAATTAAATTATGAAACTTCAGTGGCTGCAACTGATCAAATCATGTGCCTTTGAAGCAGAAAAGAAAAAGTCATGAAAACAATTAGATTAGCAATTAAAAGCCACATAGCCAAGAACTGTATTTTATAGTCGTTCAAACAGGAAACTTATTGCCAGAAACCCAAAACACTCTCACAGTCTCCTTTCCCACAGTCATCAGTTTGAATTCAGTCTTTGTTAAGCAATACATCCATGTCAGTCTCACTTCTGACTACAGCGGCTGTTTGTTACTGTTAACGTAGTGACTCAAAAAACTGAGAAAAGGTCAATTCAGAGATATTATAACTTGAAACCAAACTCATTTTGAAACACAAAGACAATTTTGCCATACATGACATACAGTATGTGATAAGTCTTTTTCTGCCTGTCTTATATTGAGCTTTTCACATCGCCTTCTCCAAACTTTACACCAGTCTCAGCTGCAATATTTGTCCCTGGTGACATCAAACGTGCTTCACACTATCTGGGTGTTCTTTTGAAGTTCTCAAGAAAAAGAAGGAGAAATAAATAACACGCTATCTGGAGTTTCACATCCAGCATATCTGGACATGAAGCTTCTGATTTCTTTGCTTGGAAGAAAACAGTGAAGGTGACAGCTTTGAGCAACTGGAGAAGTGAAGGAATAAAAGAAAGTTTTTGGGTTATCTCTGAGGTTCATCTGAGCGAAAGGGAAATGAAAAGAAAAGCACTCGAGGAAAAATCAGACTGTAAGAAACTTGCAGAAGAAATGCTTTGTGTTTACTTGCAAATGAAGACTCATGCAGGTCAACAAATCACAACACACACTGTAAAAACATTTATAGTCTCCCAGCAAAGAGAGACTTCAGTCTGTTCATCGATGCTGGCAGGGCAGTTAGCATCTTGGTTGTCGTTACTGGACCTGCTCCTCTGTGATTTATTCTACCCATAATGTTCAGTTCAGCAGATGTTTGCTGAACATTGCCTGCCTGTTTCAACTGATTTCACCATTAAACCAGTAATTGTAACATCCCCAGACTCGCTTAAAAAAATGTAGTTTTGAAAGTTGTTGAGTGAAAAAGAAATTAAATGAGAAATATATACAAAGTGATATTTTTACTGTATTAAATCATAAAATTACCATGATATGTCATCAGAAAGTAAAAAAAAAACCGCATGCTAAGTTGAAATATGGCCTCTCCAACAACAACGCTATAGCCTGCATGTCCTCTAAATTTTCCATTTAGGGCTGGGATAAACTATTTTTGTTTGCCTGTTTCAGGTTTATGAGAGTTAAAATTCATGCCAAATGTTTGCAGAATGAGTTGGTGAGTTAGTGTGTTTATGCGTCATAACAAGTCATCAATAATCTTGATGTTTGTAACAGTTTAACTGAGCAAGTCACTGAGCTCCAACTCCCGAGTCATTTCAGAGCAGTGGGATTTTGTTTTCAGGGTAACACATTTAGCTTTACATCAACAGACAACTGACAGTTATAAACAGCTGATCAACTTATCATCTTCACTTATATAGCATAAAAGGGATTCAGCCTATTCAATATACCATTTATGGCTTCAACTAGCTATTTGGACTGCAGTACTCATTTTTGAATGTTAGGGTTTTACATATTTCTCTATAAATGAACTTTGCAAAATAACTATGGCTCCTACATTCTTGTAAATTTTACATTAAGTTGTTTCTTTCCTTGTAAAAAACAAACAAGCAAACAAAAAAACAACTTTGTGTCTCTTTGTTGCTGTATTTTTGTACCGGTTGTTAATCCACAGCTTCTGAAGTGCCTGCCAACATTTAGCAGCTGGGTATCTGAACACCATTTAAACTAAATTTATAAAAGAAGACAACATTTTATTGATGGTAAACATGTCAAATTTTACAAATCAGTAACCAATATAAACTATTACTTGTGCAATTTTTACAGTGGAAAAAAACCCCACTAACATCTGGCTTTTGTCACCCCTGATGAAGACCTGTGTTGGTCAATACACGTTGGTCATTTATAAACTCTTTTTGACTCTTTTTGCCATGTAAAATAAAGGCATTTTAATTTTATGCGAACTTTACAGTGTGCCTTGGTGTTTTTGATTTTTTACTGAGACCCATGCCATAAGCCCTTCACCTGAAGAATAATCACAGGTATTTATCAGTTCCAGCTCCAATTGGCAGCGATGTAAACACAACACCCAGGTAGTCACACAAATTTTCGGCCCTTTTCGGCCCTTTTCGGCAGAGGCGATAAAGGCTTATCACCTCCATCAGTGACTTATGCAGCTCTTTGCTCCTGTTTCGTACACGGGAGTTTGAACCTGCTTAAAAAAATGGGTATTTACTTATGATGCTCTCGTCTTTAGTCAAGCGTCTGTGAAATGGTGCATTTTATTCCATAAAATGGTCCCCTGTTACTTTGTTATCTAAAAGCTTTCATTTTGACGCAGGAAAATCAGGAAATGTTGGGTTTTCATTGGAAGTAACTCAACTCCTACTGTATGCAGCTGAAAGTGAACATGAAACAGGAAAATAAAGCAGAGACCTAGTGCGAGTAACAAACAGTGATGCAGGAGAGAAACTACACTTCAAACCACAGAGATTCAGTTAGAATCTACAAAAATACTGAGCGCTAAACCAACAGCAACATTTAAAAATGCTGTCTCTGCTCTCCTGCACAGACATGAGTTGAGTCTCGGCTTTCCAGTACACATCAGAAAATCACAAAGGCAATCTTGTCCACAGCAGCGGGAAAAGGGTTAATTGCCTATTTTTAGTGGGTTTTGGCACCAATTTTGATGTAAAAATGGTATATGGCAAATTCAAGGTCAACAAATCACAGCACACACTGTAAAAAAACATTTATAGTCTCCCAGTCAGAGAGACTTCAATCTGTTCATCAATCTTGGCAGAGCAGTTTGTATCCTGGTTGTCGTTACTGGACCTGGTTCTCTGTGATTTATTCTACCCATAATGTTCAGTTTTAGCCTCTAATTATTTTCCTATCTGCTTTAAAACACTGACACGATGGTGAAGCATAAACACGAGAGAGCATAGATGAAAAAAAAAAAAAAAGTGACACCACTGCCAAAGCACGTCAAAATGCACACAAAGGAGACGCATGTAAACCAGCGAAATGCATGTAGACCATGTTGTCAAACGATCAGCTCATTTAACGCCTGATTATGCCTGGTAGTTTGTGACGAAAATTAGAGACACTGAAATTCCTTGGTCAGCCTTTCAAAACTGGGATGCTGTGGTAATTTACTTGATTGGAATACAATTTTGAGGTTCAATTAATTCCAAGCTGATTTTGAATACATTACAGGAAGACTGATTTATTTAGGTTAAGCTTCCATTGGTGCCATGCGCGGAAAGAGTAAGGAGGCTTTAACAGAATGATATTTCATAGTAACAGAAGTGAAAAATATTCAAGCCCCCTTGAAAAGGCGTTAAAGGAGCATGAAAGGAGCCAAGGGTGATACTATACCCCTACAACATTTGGTTAATTGGAGATTGGTCACGGGCTGTAATATTTGACTGTAATCTGAAAGGCCTGTGAAAGCAGGAGTGTGCGGCGAGAGAGAGAGATCAGCACAAGCTGTGAGGAGCAGCCCATGATAAGATTAAACCCATTCACGTCCTATAATGAAAAACGAGCAGCACTAGCTCCTTTTTATCAGCCTCATTTCTTACATCGTCACTCCTCTAGGTTGTTTTCATGTAAATAACTAAATAAGAGGCAACGCAACAATGCTCAAACACGCAGTAACATACATTCAATATGGTGTCGAATACCAGGAGGAATCAGAGGTGGAGAAATAACAGCATAAATATCAAGCCTGGCCTTATTTTCTCCCTGTTCCTCCGCGTAACCAAACTGACTCATTATGAACTTCAAAGACACAGATAGGAGTTTTAATTAAGAGAAATGCTGCCGAGCAGTGGAGATAAGTAACATCCCCCCTTTCCCTCCCCCATTTTCCCCTGTCCCCCCTCCATCCTCCCTCCACAGACAACCCCCCACCCCCCTTCCCACATCCCCACCCCTCAGTGCTCAGACAACATCATTAGGACAGTACAGAGGCTGGTGGAGCGCAGCAGCCAACCATCGTCCCACCGCATGAAACCAAAAGCGCCGCGTGGCTTCTACGTGGTAATCCTCACATCACAGGTCCTTTGTGCTGATGTGGAGTGACACTGTGCATGTTTCAGTACACACATGCAAACATAAACACGGGATTATCCAGCACCAGCAGCAGCAGCACCATTTCCACGGGTGCTACCAGTCAGCTGTACCGTAGGTGGAACAGAACCAAGAGGCTTGGGAGGCGAAGAGGTGGTTTGTTTTCTAGAGCGTCATCTCTGTCCTTTTTTTGTTCAGATTATGTAACTCTGAAGTCACAGCTCAACCACAGTGCCACCACAATGTCTTAAACCAAAGAGGGGTGATGAGATCAGGTCACTTGATTTTTTGCCTACGGAAAGTGGTGAGTGGAAATAATGAGGTTATAGTGATCACGCTCTTGTCAGTGTCACCTATCAGCTCAATTATATCATAGAAACAAGAGTACATCTGGAAAAAATAGTACATTACTAAATTAATTAAGGAAAAATAATGGGTAAAAATTTTAATAATCAGATAATCAGCATTTTTCAAGCAGAGATGCCTGAAATGATTTTGATTTAGTTTTTTGCTACAATGACAATGAAAACTACTAGTTTTCATCGTCCTCTATAATAAAACTTAACTTACTAATTTGTATGTGTTACTGTGTGTCCTGGTGAGGACAAAGTTACAGTGGTAGAGGACTCAGTGGTCAATGTGGTCAACCATTAGCCATCTGCAATAATCGTTTGGTCTGTAGAACATCAGAAGACAGAGAAAAACCCCATCACAATATCCTAAAGCTCAAGGTGACTATATACTGTAAAATACTTTGTCTTGTCCAACCAACAATCCAAAATCAAGTAATATTCTGTTTAGGGTAATGTAAGAAAGGCAACAAATTCTCACATTTGAGAACAACAAGCTACTTCTTTTTTTTTCATTGGTGTATAATCACCTGAAAATAAGAATGAGTGTGTTTTTGTTACCTATGACTGAGCCGTTTATAAAGTGGGTAGGTCCTCTTAATCAAAGTCCACCATGTTGCTCTGCCATGTTTCTATAGTAGCCCTGAACAGACAAACCACACACTGGCTCCAGATACAGACTTTCTCATTTTTTGCAGGCAGACTAGGTTCTACTACACACTTGGAAGAGGAAAGTGAGGCAAAGTGTTGACAATCTGCAAGCTCACCACTAGATGCCACTAAATGTTTGAAGCCCAAGGTGACTATATCAAATATCTTCTTTTGTCCGACCAATAAGCCCAAACCCAATAATATTCAGTTTACTATAATGTAAAACCACAAAATGTAGCTAAATCTCACTTTTGAGAACCTGAAACTATAGGATTTTGGGAATTTGTGCTTTAAAAAATGAGACTTACTAATTGATGATGATTGGTTAACTGGCACTGAAAGACATACAGAAGACATCAAGACAATTAGGGCTCTGGAAGCTTGTAAGGGACATTTTTTTGCTAGCTCCTGTCATTTTATAGACCAAACAAGTAATAAACTAATCAATCAATCATAATTAGATTATTAGTAAACATTGGAGCATAAAGGGAATATAGCCTACATGTAACATGAGGGTATTTTGTTTTGTGTCTTTGCGTAACTAATGTCAACAGACTTTTACATAATGATTAAATGCAACTCCAATTTCCGGTTCTAGTCTAATTTTAACCCTCTACTTTTATCAAATAATGATTTAAATCTGTGTGAAATGTTCAAAATATAGCTGACACATACATGGTACAAATATGTAGAACTAAATTAATATTTGTACTCATGTATTTGTCTTTGTGCTGATGTTTGAAAACTTTGTGCCTTGAGTCCTGGTAATGCTCATCTTGTCAGATCATTTGAAGAAAAGGCTAAGAGTTGATAGACACCATGAAGTTCTGGAGGGACTCATAAAAGCTTTTTTTAAAGCCCATCAGATGATGTCAAAATGCATTGTCATCAAAGCAAAATCTTCTGTTTGACTTAGACTTAAAAAAAAAAAAAAAAAAAGTCAGGCTTTGGAGAAAAAAGTTTTCACATGACAACTATGTATGTGTAGTTAACAAATAAAACTTTTATTTAACCAAGTAGGTCAGTTAAAACCAGATTCTAATGACGAACATCCTCATGAGAGGAAGATAATGACGAAGAAAGTAAACATTCATGTCATGACACTACTTTAAGTGCTTTCTTACACTTAATTAGCTGATGATCACAACTAATCTTACATCACACTATCTACCCTGCCAAGCCAGGTGAACTGTGCCTCATGTCTCAGGTGGATCCCTCCTGCCTGTCTGAGTAGACCGGGTGAGCTCTCAGACCGCCCACACGCCCCCGGGCCCGCTGTGCGGCAGAGATCAGTAGCAGCAGAGAGAGATCTGCCCCCCCCCCCCTCCCCCCGGGGGTAAGGCCTGATGTCGGAGAGATTAATTGCAGACTACGGAGCTGCAGCATGCTGGGAGCACACATCGCTCGCAGGCTCGAATATATTCATCTGCGTACACACATACACACACACAAACACACTGTCTCCCCCTCACAGGCAGGATCCATCAGCATGTTGAATCCCAGATGAACATCAAACCCCCCCAGAGGTGCTGCTCCTTTGTCTCCAGGTAGCGCGGCTTGGCGTTCTGCCCACCGCCTCCTGCTTTCATGTGGCCGAGGGAATTATCCTTCCTTTTGTGTGTGTGTGTGCAAGCATCGGTGTGTATGGTTTGCAGTAGAGTGTGACGCCTTCACAGGTACTATCTTTCATATCTGTTCTCTGCTCTGGCAGCAGGCCAGCCAGCCTACCTCACAGGTGGCTGGCTGGCCTGCTTTCCCGCAGGCTCCTGAGCAAGGCAGCGTGGCAGCCAGCAGCCAGCCGGCGATTACGAGAAGAGCAGTCAGAGGAGGGACGCGAGTCTCAGGCTGCTACACTCTAGTTAGCGGTAAAGGGTTAGGAAGTGGTTTGCCATGTGTGTGTAGTGTGTGCATGCGTGTACAAGTACAGTAAATCACTGAGGCTTTTTCATGTACACAGCATGGCCCTGAATCTAAAAGAGCTTCCCTGTGTGTGCTCATGCATGGATGTGTGTGTTTGCGTTTCCCCCATGTTTAGTTTTATTTGTACAAGGAGAAAAATTGAAGGTACAAACCCACAGTGTGCTGTGCTGCTTATTTTGGGGAAACATAACAACTGGTATTTCCCACTCTTCAAAGAAAGCTGTATAATGCTTGGTTTTGCTGTCTTCTGAGCGTGCTTTGTGGAGATCCCCACTGTGAATCCAGCTTAAATGCTTTTCCATCCCGCAAACTCCTCTCTGAGCGCAGCGACTGCCTGAACCTTGAAGATGGCTCTAGAGTCTCAGCTAACTTTCACAACAAAGATCATCTGGAGCTTTGCTACTGCCATTAGATGTGTGTGCTCATGTTTCCGCGTGTGTGAGAGAAAAGTCTCGTCATCGAGAGCTTTAGTGTTATCTTTGGTGTCGACTCTTGCTCTGAGTGTGTGTGTCAGAGATAGGAGGTAACTAAGTGCACATATTCTGTATTTTATTGACAACTTTTTACTTTTATTTTACATTTTATAGCAAATATCTACTTTCTACTCCTTACATTTTCAGAACAGGCTCAGTACTTTACTTTTAAGGGGAGGGGAATTATTGATTATTTTTTTTGCAATTTCTGCCTAAATGAATGGGACCATAACAGATGACAGTTCTTTGCTGTATCAATCAGTGCATATCACGAGAATGACAAATGTAACAAGACTGAAGAAACCCATAGGACCAAAAGGCCTTGATTCAAAAACTTTGAGAGCTTTGAGGCTAAATGATTTTGGTAGTCCTGTAGAAATGCTAGACCTGTGTTTCCTTGTGTTGATCATAATGCTTCAAGTTCTGTTGCTGTCAAAAAACTGACTTGTACACAGACATGTGCAGTATTTCAATTGTTTAATTACTTCTGTGTATTTTGTAACTTGTTTTTTTCTGGGCATAAAAAGATGTGATTTGTAATGAAATACTTTAGGAGCTTGTATTTGTGTAACTGAAATACTACATTACTTAATATTTCATTTTATTAAGTGACGTGACATTTATGAGACTGAATGGGACTGTACTTAGTAATGTTGGTTAGTAAAATTATGTCTGTGTTGTTGCAGGTGCAGGTCATTTGCTGACACTAGTGAACTCCATTACAAAGCTAACGTTAGCTTGTGTTTAGGGTTGGGTATCGTTACTCAATATCTTTAAGGTGTTGATTTAAATAACCCAGTGGCATCGAAACTTCTCCAGTCAAATGACACTTGCATTAAATCCTCTTGGTACCCAGATCTAGAAAAAAGTGATTATTTGTATGGTTTTGCTTGCAGATTATCACTGCACACGTTCTTCATAAAGAAGAGCCTTCAAAAAAAGGCACTGAATGAAGTACTGATCAGTCTTACTGGTATTGGTACTGGTATCAGTTTTTTAATATGATACTCAGCTCCACTAGTGTTGCACACTGTTGGTGCTACACCTGAAGAGAGACAAGTCATTCTGAAGCGCATATTAAATGTCACATCCTCAGATTTTTATGGAAAAAACATCCCGAGTCCTTTACATAAAAATCAGTACATATAACTGACAAAGTTGCAGAAGGTTGATATATTTGATAAGCAAGTATTTATAATTTGTAACAAGAAACTTTTTCATTATTTTCTGTATGGATTTTGTTTTATTTTATTTGAAGTTAAAATAGTTTAAGTCTGATAGTCTTTAAATTATATTAATATGATGTGAGGTTTAGTTAACTTTGCACAGGCACAGCGACTTTTTGCCTTCATACTTTGAGTATATTTCAGAGCCTGTACTTTTTTTTTTTACTAGGGCTTGAGTAAAGAAGCTGAAGTGATTTTTACTAAAGCATCTGTATTTTTGCAATTTTGCCTTTTCTGGTGTGTGTGTGTGTGTGTGTGTGTGTGTGTGTGTGTGTGTGTGGTGGCTGCTGCAGTCTCACCCCTATTTAAAATTACTCTATGAACTCTAGTTCAGGTGAGTCATCATCACATTCAGACAAACAATTAAAGAAAATGCCTTGACTACAGAGAAAATTGTTGTTTTTGGTGAAGCCATCGCATGTTAATGTCATCAAATTGTTGACACATATATATACAATGACTTACACTTTAAAGTACCGGCTAACTGCATATTAAAAAGAAGTAAACGGCTGCGGCTGCCAGCCTTTCCTGGCAGTGTGAATGACTCACCACTGCTCCTCTCACCAGAGTCTTTACCGGAATCCAGCAAAGCCAATCCTTGTTCTGACCTAAGCTATCAGTAAAATTAGCACCTCTAGGCCTCCAGAACTGGTTCTACGCTCTTTGTGTGTGTGTGTGTGTGTGTGTGTGTGTGTGTGTGTGTGTGTGTGTGTCAGCTTCTCCCTGATGTCCCAGTCCCAGAGCTGTGCAGGTATGTTTATGCTGCAGCAGAATGGGCCTGCAGGATAAGCAGCAGGTGGCTCCTGTCTCTAGTGACAACAGCTGGGTCCCGTTTGTTGATACTCTGCTGCAGCAGGAGGAGAGGCCTGCTGCTCGATATCCCTCCACTCTCAATCCAGCCTCTCAAACTACAAATACCTACATATAAGGTTTGAAGTGTGTCTGTATGTGTCTACATGAATATAACCAAATTCATCTATGGATTAAGTGCTGCAGGAGGTGGTTGGTTTTCCGAATAAAGAGTGTGTGTGTGTGTGTGTGTGGTGTAAAATAGCACTGAAATGATTGTTCATTCATTATTTAAGTGGTTTTCAAAATATTCTGCCACCCTTCAGAAGCTGAAAAAGTTTACACCCTCCCACTCCACATTTTTGTTAGTCATTAACAATGATGGGAGAAGCAACAAATAAAATGTGAAATCAGTTTGTATAGAATGTATTTTTGTATTTTCAAATGACAAATTTCTCATATTTTAATTAAATACATTTCACTTACCACTATTTTGTACTTTTGATACATTTGATAAGTTCTAATTTGTAATTTGTGGCAAGATACTTTTTGGTGTATTTGTGCCCATTTCTGTTTGTACACTGGAGCAAATCCCTACATTTAAGGCTTAAGTTTTAAGTATTTCTCTATGTATCTAAATGAAAACCAAATAAAAGTGTAGCTTCAGTGCTGCAGGAGGTGGTTGGTTTTCCATGCTGACATTTTAGTGAAATAAAGGTCAGCAGGTTAGCATCAGCAAACTCTTATTTGTTTATTTCCCCTACATAGATCTGGGCCTGGGCAATAAAACAATTGACACGTCATCAACAGTGATGAAAAAATTATTCAATGAAATGTTCTGTGGTTTCACAGAAGCTCATAAACAGTTTGTCATATTCCTTGATAGTGGAGTACGTAACGAGTGACCCGCAAACATCCAATCATCTAACTACTACACCTTTTTTTTTCTTTTCTTAAAGTCTATTTAAGTTTCTTACCTGCCTTGACTAGTAAAGCAGTTAAATTCAAAGTATGGCGGTTAAATTCAAAATGATCAATAACTATCAATATCAACTTAAATTAAACATTTTATTGTGATAATTTTTTTCATTTCATTTCCTTTCTCATTTCTAAACTGCCCCTACATATCATATTCATTCTGTTTTGTTTTCATCCGCGTCCCCAAAACATTTGGTGGTTTTAGCTTTTCAAACACAGGGGAAGCCACTAAGTGCACTTACCACTTTAAAGTGTTGGTTGTAATAAGTGTTGGTAAAATTCTGAGGTACTTGAGGTAGAAGGGTATACCATTTCCTGCTACTTCCCCTCACTTGCTGCATTTATCTGACAGGTTTATAAGATACTTTACAGATAAGTATTTTACATTAAAAATATATGATCAGCTTATAAAATATGATGCATTGTTATAGTTTACAACAACAGTAAATAAAGTAGTTCAAATCAGCTCAACCTCAACCAGTTATATTAGAATTTTGTTTTATGTACTTGCTAATGCACGCGCAATAACAATCTAGTGATAAAATATATGATGATAATAATATACTGTAATATTCTGCATGATGAACACTTTTGCTTTTGTTGATAATACTTTAAAGATTTTAAGTTGTAATGTAAGGCTTTTGTTGCTTTTTTCTGTTTTATATTATTGTAAATTAAACATGGTTTGGTTTGGACAATTGGTGAGACAAAATAGTCAATGTGAAGCTGTCATCTTTGCCTCTGGGAAATTGTAATGAATTTTTTTTTTTTTTTTACCATTTTAAGGTTTTATTTAAAAGAGGGATTTCAAAAACAACATATTATGAAAATAACTATTAATTGCACTGACAACACTGTGGACTATGATGTTTATGTTTGTTTGGTTGTTTGTTTGTTTTAAATTTTATGTTGTAATTTATATGTTGTGTTTTGTTGTGTGTGGACTCCAGGAATAACAGGCGTGAGGATCCAAATCAAGAATACAGCATAATAACTAAAGTACAAACATCAGAGCATATTAAGTTTTAAAAAAGCCCATTATTAGGCTTGATTTTATATCAGTCCAGAAAAAAAAGCCAAATAACGCAAAACAGATCCAGTTCATGTTTTGACAGCCAAAAACAGTGCACTTTACCCATGATAGTTTATGATAGTTTGATTTAAAGAAAAAAAAAATCAATTTTTAGATCCTGTAATATCACATAAGATACGAAAAAGCTGGATGCCTCATCACTTTAGTGCCTAAAGTCAATATTTCTTCCAAAATAGAAATCCATTCTCCCACCCCCCCAGTTCTCTTTGAAGTGTGGGTGTCTGGGTCTTACATCAGACATCAGGGTCAAAGCCTGAAAAGGCAAGTCAATTTACAGACAGACATCAGAGGGAGAGGCTTCTCCTGCACAGGTAGGGCCAAGAGAGCCGAGGCTGCGGCTCCACAACCTCCTCATCTGTCAAATTTGAATGGAACAGACAGCTCGGACAGCTCGGCTAAAGCAGCTTCATTGTTGAGTTCGTTACACACATCGATTTACAAGCAAGAGCGCAAACAGTCCAGCTCGGAGTCCCAAAGCGTGGGTTGACTAAGGTGGTGTGTCCACGGGCAGCCGTAAAGGTTTGTATGTCGGTACATCAAAGCCCCTAGAGAGCATGCTCCAACAGCCAGTAAACTGCTTTATGGTATTAGCAATTTGCCCATGTGCCTTTATCTTCATGGCTCTTAAATATCACTGAGTTCATTCAGAGAGACATGAGAGGGATGACAGGAAGTGAACGCTCACTATAGCAACGGCGGTTTGTCCGGAGTGGCTGATTTCTAACTTGATGCAGCATAAGGTACATTACACAAACAAAGTAAATCTTGTTTATATGCCTGCGGGTGTATTGGAATTTGAGTTTGACCAAAGTTAAGATTTAACTTTTCAGCTTTGATCTGCATGAGGAGTATTCAAACCACTGTAAGCAAGAAAAAAAAAATACATATTTTACTTTGAACTGCATTGAAGTCAAGTGTAATATATGTCTTTGTATGAGGAGTTGTCAGACATCAAATAAATGCAGGAGCGAGTAATAATACACTTTTTTTTTCTAAATCAGCTTCAGTAGAATGTTTTAATCTGAACCCCACAGGAGTGGAGGCTGTTTCAGAGAATTAATTGCTCTGACTGTTAAAAAATATTTAATTTCTTGACCAAAGCTGGTTGAAAATATGAAATGTGTTCACGCAAAATCTCTGAAATGTTTGGCAAGATCTCATTTCTGTGCACAAGAAAACTCAATTACACACCACCAGTTAAACATTCTGCATTTCAAATGGCTGCATTCATTCATAATTTCCATTTGTTGATGCACCCACAATGAGATTGCATTAACATTTCAGAGATTGTCTGCATACATGTCTCTTATTTTTGAGGAAGCTGTGGTGTGGAATTTTAATGTCTCACTGTTCAAAGCAGTCTTTCTACAGTCTCTCAATTATGGGAGGGCCGAATGGACAAAGTTTTCTTGTTAGGAGTGTATAACAATCCATCAATATGGATCAGTCTATCGATTTAATGATCAAGGATTCAATATCATTGATGCCAACTGAAACACTGATTTCTATCATCATCTTTAAAAATATAATATGCAACACTTTTCAAAACAACTATGCATAGTCTCATATAAACATAATCCCTCTAAATCATCACTTATGACCCACTAAGAGTGTGTGGTGATGGTGTCTGTATCTGCCTGTCCTTTGCTTATTTTCTCATGTCTTTACTTTTCCGGGTTAGGGTTTGGGCAGTGGTGTTTAGCCTCAGGCCAATACAGCGTGCAGGTTCTGAGGTCAGTGTCTCTGTCTGTTTACTCTGCTCTCTGTCTGTGAGAGCTACAGGAAGAGTTTTACACACATACACCCGCACAAAGGCAGAGCAGACTAAGGATTGTTTTGGCCATACACTCATAAAATCCAGTGGTTGTGCAGAGCTGTGGGGGTGTTTGTTTGTGCTTGAGAAGGTAACTGCTCTGAAACAGATTTCACTGTTTTGTTATTGCTGATGGCGCTCCTTCATTTCATTCAGTCTATAGGTCTCTCTCCCTCTCACTCTTTGATTCAGAGAGGAGAGGCCAACTTTGAATGGTGTGTTTTTTCAATTTTATTCTTTATTTTAAAATTCCCGTAGTAGGTCTGTGTCACCGTTTCTGTCAAAGCGCACCTCCTTCCTAAACATTAAAGCAGCCTTAGAGGATATTTACTGTTGCTCAATTTAACTGTCATAAACATCTACTCCTTATAAAAGATTATTAAAGATTTCTTATGACTCATAAACAGACACTAACTAATTCAGTACCCATTCAGCATAAACTTGAACACTAATAAACATGATATGGAAAATAAAAACAGAAGTTCTGATCCAAAATGGAAATTTCAAAAGGAGAACATACAGACTGCAGCCTTGTTATCAGAGAAACTGATATTTCATGTTTCCTTAATCACTAATGATACATCATGGTCATTTTACGATTTAGTACAGTAAATATTTTACATATTTCTCCTCTAGTCTATCTATGTGTGTTACTGGAGTCAATTTAAAGTAAACTTTACTGGACTTAACCGCTTAAAATTATTTACAGTGAGGCCAATTTATTTGTTATTTTATTCTTTTATAGCCAAAAGCAGAAAAGAAGTGAGTAGCAGCCTGTTCTGTATCTGATTGTGCTAAATGATGATATATCATCTCATGTCGATCGCAGGCCCCTGGATGGAATCATATTGAATTGATTGTATTATCACTAGCCTCATATAAATCTATTGATTACAGTTAACCTCAACACACTTCTGATCTTCTTTACTGTGTTTTACTTCAAAATCTGACCTCTGTGTGATGTATCTTTCTGCTATATAAAGGAAGAGAGCAACACACGAACTACCAAAAGGCAGGACCTCAAAGCCATAAACAACTCTCCCTTCAATATAATGATCTGGCAGACACACATCAAATACAAACACGGATGAAAGAAAGACAGAGCCAAAGCACCTCCAACACAGCTCCTGTATGTGCCATTACATGCAGCAGAGTTCATTAAGCTGAGTATGTGAGGAGAGATAAAGGCCCCTGTATTGGGGGATTTCCCCCTGCTA
This sequence comes from Lutjanus campechanus, assembly GCA_027495735.1. NCBI lineage: Eukaryota > Metazoa > Chordata > Actinopteri > Lutjaniformes > Lutjanidae > Lutjanus > Lutjanus campechanus. The sequence goes on from JAJHUR010072797.1 coordinate 29,093, forward strand.
GCATACTGCCTGAACATGACTGCTAGTGTCTTTGAATACTGTACAAATGCATGGCTGAGGGCGTATTTCTCATCAGGCCTCAGATCCCAGATCCTGTCTTCTTTCCACACACAGATGGAAGTTCCTTCTCTCTCTGTCTCTTTTTTTTTTTTACTAGCATGCTAGTTAAACGGTACATACAGAGATTGAAATATGCCTTTGATAAGGATGAAGAATTGATTTACGGCCATACTTTTATCATCGCTCACTCATAACCCGCTGCCCCCAAGCACTCTATCCTGTGGAGAGGTTTTTGGGGAGGAAACCACCTGCTTTGATTTATAACCCCCACGGATTGAAAGTTGTAGTCTGGACTGCAAGTGTGCGAAATCCCTGACATCTCCTTCTAGGTTCAGTCGCACTGCTGGGCTCTGGGCAGTCCAGACTCTGAGCCTGATGGTCTGAATTACGCGTAAGACTTGAATACGGACAGCTAATATGAAAAGAAAATCTACAAAGAAGATGACTGGTAAGAGTTAAAGGTAATGTGTGATCCACAGTAGGGTGGCAAATGGTTGTAGGACATTAGGAACAATCACAACCTGTATATGAATATTTAGTGTGCGACACAGGGATAAATCAACATTATGTTTTTACCATCTGAGGGCACATGTGTAGCTGTATAAGCCAGAAGGTTTGGCTATAAATACATACATGTTTCAGACATTATAGCTGAGGCATATCCCAAAAGTAGAACTCCTGCTGTTTTGTTCAAACAACTGTAGGCCGACTGGAAATTACTGTCAAGACTCCTGAATAAAAAGAGACAAGTGGCGAGTTGAGACGTCTAAAATTTGCAGTGAATTTTGTCTGAACATGTATTTGTCAACATATTCTGCATTTCCCATTTTATATATCAGCCTATATATGCATGAGGGCTGGTAATGATGGTCCAATTATAAATCTCTTTGTCCTTGTCAAAAAGTTACTCAAAGTTATAAGCAGGTAAATACAATCAAACACAAGAACAGGGAGATTTAAGGTAAACAATTAAAGAAGTCTTGAAGTCATATAGGGAAGAAATCAAGCGAGTTGGGAAAATTATTCCAGTCCGATGGTGCTTTACACTTAAAAGCACATCTCCCTATTCTAAAAGTTGCTGTGATTCATTCAAACTTGTATTTGTCAACATATTAGGTACATATATATATGTATACATATATACATATATATATATATATACATACATATATATACATATATACATATATATATATATATATATACATATATATACACACATATACAGTATATATATATATATATATGAGAGCTGCAAATGATGGTTCAGTTGTAAATCTGTCTTCAGGCCAGAAGTTACAAGAGGAGCTTTTTATTATGGCTCAACTGAAAAAAATCTATCGTCTGTGAGAAATCAAGAATCCTGCGAAATCAGAATTTATTATGTGTAGTGTACTTTATGTGTATACACTCTCTGTACTTTACTTGCAGTGTATGTAGAAGTGCATGTAGTGCCCTTTGTGCATCCATGTAATGAGTTTATTTATAGTGTATATGTGTATGTGTCTGTATGGACTCACAGATGCTGTACAGCTGGATAAATTCTATTCTGTCTCCTTTTTTAATGTTTTTGTAGCCATTTGAGAAAGAGATGGGGAACTTTGAGCGATGTTGTAATTATGGTCAGCATCTTAAACATAATTGCCACCTCATTATTACTATTATTGCAGCCATTACTGTGAACAGTGCTGTGAAGGTTACTTTTGAAATGTAATATGTTACAGATTACTGGTTACACTGTTAAAATTGTTATTAAAATGTAACTATTTTAATTACCTCATCAAAGTTATGTAGCGTTTGAGCATTTCAATGCCGATTGTGATTCCATTTTCACCGTTGGTAAACAAGCTTCACACTGTACAGTAAGGTTAGAGCCCTTTTCTGATTTCATAAGGAAAATATTGTTGAATTTCCAGCACTGAAAGGTGACATGGCCTCCCGTCTTGAAGTGGCTGGCTGGTTGGTGGACTCAGGTTGCCAAGAGCAATGTGTTTTGATTTGATTGGCAGGCAAGAGGTCGTGCAAATTCAAACAAGAGAACCAAAGAACCCAATCAAGAACATGAACCTCAAATTTGTTCCAATGGTTTTGCTAACCCATGTTGTTCGTAATATGCCAAAAGATCTGTCACAGCGAAAAGAAGCGAAGCAACATGAGTATCAAATTCTACATATGAGCTTTTCACTAAAATTAATCTGTTCAAATGTAACTCATTTGTAATCACCCACATTTTGATTAGTAACTGTAATTTAGTTACATATTTTTTCAGTAACTGTAACAGATTACAGTTACATTTACATTGTAATTTAATTGCATGTAACTTAGTACACCCTCTAACACTAACTATGACTACAGATGTTTCCATTGTTTCCATAATTGCTCCTAATAGTTTTTATTACCTACTTATTCTAGTTTTAAAATGTTTATTGCTCATTTTGTCCCCTCTTCTTACAAACATACTACTCCAGTACATCATGTAACATCAACAAAATGTCTCTCTGCTTTGTTTTGTCTTTGTTAAGTCAACAGTTGTTTATAACATTGAGCCACAGATGGGATTTCCTCCAGTGAAACACACTGGCAATAACCCGACAGGGGCTTCCGATACTCTGGGATCTGCATTGGAAATGCGGTTCGTCTCCTAGGGCTACAGGCCCTCCTCCATTGTTTCACGGCTATCTTGACACCCACTCACCAGAATGGAGGCATGCCGCAATGAACCCTGGGATCTGTGATCCTGCCACCGATAGGCACAGCAGTGTCACAGATTCCATTAAGCTCCAAATTAAAGCAGGCACATCAAAGGGCCTGTGAGGAGGCAGCATGGAGATGTGACAGTGAGAGGGGGAACGAAAATGAGTGAGGGGAGAATAAAGAAAAAAAAACGAAGCCTCATTTACGCAATCCCCGAACGTGACAGAGCCTAATCCAAATCAATATCTGTGAGTGGTAGAGTGTTGTTACAATGCTAGTGTGGAACATATTAGCGGAAGATGAAAGCATCAAAGTGGTTAGCTAGATGAAATTATGTCTTTTATATCATGAGAAATAATTGGAAAAATCTGGGAGAGCTGGCATCCATTTTTGCTAACATGCAAATGTTGTTACATACGAGTGGCCACATGTGAACTGGAAGCAGTAGCTTTCTTTGGCCCGTGTGACATTTTACATGCAGAGTTTCAGTGATACCTGACTGACAGCTCAGTGCAGACTGTGTTCCCACTTTAACAGCCAAAACAAACAGAAATTATGTGCAATTACATCAATGTAATCACTTGACTTGAAGACACACCCACATTTCCACAGAATTTTTTACAGCAGGCTGAAACATTTACACAACACTATTAGCTTTGTCATGGGTAGTGGTTCTCAAAATGGGAGTCACAAAACAATTTCTGGGGGTCCCCAGATGATTGTGGACAATAAAATAAAATACACTCAAAATATACAAAAATTAGCTGGCCTTGAGAAATGTAAGTGACACCTCACTAAGGGATAAAACGATAAAACCAGCATGAAAACGATTACCAATATAAACTACCATGTTCTGCACAGATACAAACACTAACAAAAATGTACATTTTGTAACATAAAATGACCTTAGCAAGCATAATGGGAAATGGGGTAAGTATTTTAGACTGGGGAATCTTTTTCACATTACATCGTCTGTACCAGTGATATAATTTACCTTAGAATACATATGATTGAGTGTGTTTGTGTGAGTCAGAGCAGTTGCTGTGTGAGTTTGGTAGCTTTGATGTGTTACAGCATACAGTAAAGGAAGGGCTGTGGCGTTCCAGACTTAAGACCCTTTTTAAAAATGGATTTGGTATTAAAAAAAAAAAAAAGTATTGTTCAGGATCCGGTATCAAACCCAAGGTACTGGTATTTGTACTAGGGCTGTCGTCAGTTTAAGCCAATAGTTGAGTAGTTGTTGCATGTTTATGATATTAATTTAATTATTTATTTATTAAAGCAAGTTGCCTGTTAGATACTATCAGCAAAAGGGTTAATGACTCTGAATGTGTTGGCACAACCAGCATGAGACTGAACGTTTTGTTAATTTATTTCAACACAGTATAACCTCACACAACTCTGGTTGTTTAAAACACAGGAAAAAATAACTTCCAACTTCACAAAAACAAATGCTCCCAGACTTATCAACACCATGGATGATGTGTACAAATTAAGTCACTGAATTACAAACTTGCTTCTCAACCACTTCACGCCTTCAGTCCCTGCCTGAACCCGCCGTGTCTTTGTCGTTCTCGGACTCAGAGTCCGGTCGGAGCCATTAAATCCTCTTAGAGGCTGTGTACTATAGGATTGCTAACTGAGCTAACTTGCTAATGGCAGCTACAGCACAGTTAGCAGCAGTGTGCCAGAAAAAAGGTCCATGTTGCAATAATCCCCTGGGCAAGATCCCGAATGGAATTTGAGATGGGTTTTTTTTTCTGTATCTAACGAATAAATGAAAACATGGTCGATTAATGGTTAAGTTGTCTATTCGGGGGCAGCCCTAAATGGCATAGCATCAAACATCTTTGAAAGACACCCTGCTCTAGGTGAGGGGTCCTGGGGGGTCGCAACTCAAAAACGTTGAGAAACATTGGTCGAGGACTTTTGCACTACATCTAGTTGCATTTAATGTACATGTTACCCATCACAAAAGTCCTCATTTTCTTCAGCCGATATCTGAGATGCTTTATCTGCGTCTTCCATGCAGAGGATAGAGTAAGGGGGGACCACAGGGATCATATTGTCTCTCTAGATAATCTCTATTTATTTTTCTGTCCAGGGTGGAAAATTTGCACTGAATCCCTCGGGTTTCTGTAAGTGTTTTATCACTTGATGTTACTTGTGATTGGAGAAATGGGAAGAACTCTACGTGATACCGCCCGCATAATTCCCAAGGCCTGTCCAGGAGCTTCTGCTGCTCAAACAACACCAAGGGAGCCTGGGAGTGTTCCATAAGCATCCAACTATGGTTTCATACAGCAGAAGAAGGGCAATAAGGGGTATTGGACAGACAGGAGGGGATGGGGGGGGGTTGGTGTTTGCGCCCCTACAGCAGTCTGCCTGATTGCATCGCCACACAAGCGTGCCTTCAAAGCTTTCCCCTCCCCACCGCCCAGTTTGACCAGATAAGGGCCCCCTCACGCTGTGGTTCAGCTAGGGGACAGGAAGACACACGGAGGGGTCAACGGTAGTGCCATCTGCTCCCCATGTACAACAAATACTGTACATCTACATCAACAAAGTGCCTCGCTGTCCAAACACATATCCTGCCCTGCATATGGACCGGCTCCTCAGACTGAGGCTTTGATCGCTCTATAGGCTTTATATTGGGGCATATACTGTGTAATACATCCAGGATGTTTGTTTCACTGCTCATATAAGTTTCATGAGGACAATGTTGATTGAGTCAATATGTTTGCTTCCTTAAGACAAATAATGGAGGACTGTTCTTGTGCAGCAGAGCAGCTGCCAGCGGGCTGCCCAGCGTATACAGTGTTAACGATGTGTATTAAGGGCATGCTGATATAGGTCAGCTCCCCGTGACATCACATTCCTGTGTGTCGCTAACTGCGAGCGCCCCGACAGTGATTGACAACGGCCACAACACACAAGATGTCTCATTCTTGGAGCAAAGGGCACGTTGAAGTGCAATTTAATCTGTGAGTAACAATTCTAAAAATGGAGGATGGTGTATCATTTGCCTTGTGGCATTTTTTGGATAAGCATGCCAACTGCGGCCTCACACAACTATCCACACTCCCATACCTCTTGACTGGTTCCACAACCTCTGAGTCTAGCACATCAAGCAGTGTCAGCAGCTGTCACAGAGTCCGTATCGTGTTGCACGCAGGCAGCCAGGCCAGTGCCTCCAGGTTTACTGCTCACTAAGGTGGCTTTTACGACAGCGTTTCATCTTTTTCTTTCTTTTATACCTCCTTGATACATCTGTCTATCACTCTGCCTTTGCTCTCTGAACAGGACGCTGGCTCCAGTTGCTAACACATTATCAAGCCAATCAGAAGATAATGACTATCATCTTGATCTGTGCTTAATTAAGTAGTTTCCAGTACATTCTAACAGCACACCTCTGTTTCCCCCTATACTAAATCTTCCACCGCAAAACTGCACCCTGATGACTTCACCTGAAAAGGTGCTTTCCACTGTTTGGTAGGTAAGACCTGAGGGAGTTTGCCTCTCAACAGCCTGGGCCCCCCAGAATCAGCGATCATGCTAAAAACTTAAATTACATCTGCGAGTCCAAATCATGTGATGAATGAATGGTTTGCTTGCTGAGACAACAAAGGAGGTAGCTGGATACAGTCACTAGGCCAGGTAATAAAACTAGGGAATATCAAAGTGGTTAGTCAGTTTAAAGACAAGCATGAACCCTCACTGTAAAAATAAACTATTTGTTTTAACTTTAAAAAAAAAAAAAACATAGTGTCTGAATTTGAAATGACAAGTTGAGGTAATTTACATTTTCTCTGTTTGAAAAGTCAATCTGGATTGTTTCCAAAGGGAACTCTGCACATTTACACTCTGCATGTGTGCCTGCAGCATGACGAGGTGCTGAGCCTCTATTTTGCACTTTTTTGTGGTGGCCGAGAGTTGAAAAATGTTCAACACTGTCACCTTTTATACAGCTGTCCTGTCACAGTGGAGGAGTACCAGTTAAATACCACACACTGTCTCCTGCTCATACAGTACCCCACTCAGGGGTCCATCTATCTTCAGCTCTTAAGCCAAATGAAGATACTCACCGAGATATTTCCTTGCCTACATAAAAACTCACAGGCCGACATAGACTATGTAATGCTGTAATAAGCATGGAGTTACTAAGCCTTCTCAAACTGTTAAGACAACTCTTACAGAAGAACCAGAAACACAAAAGGCCGACTATGAAAAAACAAACAGCAACAAAAATTTAGGGGTGAATGGATGCAGCAGTTTAAGTGGCTGGAATAGGACACATCTAAGGACATCATGTACTGCGTTGTGTTCCAGACACTTTCCTCAAGTAGCTGAGAGGTTTAGCTTGTTTTTTATTGGAAACAATGCCTTTAGGAAACATCACATCACAATTCACAGGAAAAGTGGACAACAAAAGTGTCACAGTTAAGAACGGCTCTGTTAAATTGATTTAAATTGTCTTTTCTGTATTGTTTTTACATAAGATTAAATTTGGGCCACCAAAAATGTACTTGGCCACTTAATGGAGCTTGATGGGTCATGGATCCAGTGCTTAAAAATATCCGTTTATAATTTAGTGGAAAAGAAAAGATTAGTTGATTCCACTAAAATCCTGTATGATTTTTTTACAGTGTGGTGTAAAAGTATGAGCCATTCCCTGAGCATGAATCTCTGCAGTGAGTGAAACTGTCATGTGGGGCCTTGTCAAGGAGCCAAAGAAAACAGAATCAGCTTTGCATAAAGGAGAAAAGTTACACAATAGAGTCTGTAATACCTGGTCAAACAAACCTGTGATGGATGCATTTCAGACAATGGAATAGTTCAAGGGTGAATAGGATCACGGGACTGTGACCAAATAGTCTTTAGATCATTTTTCTGGGAGAGGCCTGGATGCGGTGAGTGCTTCACCCAGTGGTAATCATGTTTTGTTTGGAAAACCCTGCTTTTTATTATCACTAATGGGAAACAAATTGTCTGAGCATGTTGTCCCCTCAAACTAAGGGATTCCCTAATCCAAATCCACAACCGATAGAGAGGAAGACAGCTTTAGACCTCATAACTTCTTCTGTTTGGTTTGGCTGAGAGAGATAATGACAAGGAAGATGAAGAGCATTGGGCTCGTATTGTGGCATGTGCCTGGGAACCCCCAAAAAATGAATAAGTCACATTATAATCCATGACACCACAAGATGAGATGAAGAAACAGTAAAGAGGATGCAGCAAATGGCTGCAAGAGAGACGGCAAGAACTGGAGAAGGAAAATCAGAGAGAAAAGAGCGGGAGACCACATACAGACAGAGCAGAACAATGAGGCTCTTTCATTGGGGTTCTCTGATGAAGGAAAGATGAGGGAAGAGGATAGATGAGGCTGAAGTGTCAGAGCAGCTTCCACTACGTACAGTACGACCAAGATCCCAGACCCTGAGAGACAACTGAATCAATGTCAGGCAGCCAGTGTTTCTGCAATCTTGCAAATCGTTGGATGTGGTAAACATATGGCAGCTATAGAATACAATGTGTGGGGACTGATGACGAAATTACGCATGTCTCAGTGAATGTGTATGCCTACGTATAGATACACACATGCATGAGTGTGTGTCTGAGAGCGAGTGTGTGTGTGTGTGTGTGTGTGTGTGTGTGTGTGTGTGTGTGCGTATGGTGAAAAGGGTGGAGCATTGAACAGAGGCCCCTCTAGCCCAGACTTGAAAAGGCATTCTTTCATCATTGCTAATCTCCCAAACATAAACATGAGAGCATCCACACAGTCTCTCTCTCAGGGCCAAGGGGTGACCCTCCCATGACTGGAGATGAGGGACTGCACGAGTGCACGACTGTGCGTGCCTCTGGTCGTCTCACTGTTTGTGTTAGAGAGGGCTGCACTGGCTGTATCAATCAACATATCAGTTTTATAACAGTTGTTTGTGAACACTTCGTGAGATTTTTTTGTGGGTGTGTGAGGAAAGGATGGCGTGTGTATGTGTGTTTGTGTGGGCTTTTTTAAAACTATATTTGTGGAGTCCAAAAAGCAGAAGCTTACTATACTTGTGGGTAGGGTTGTTCAATACCAGTACCAGAAAATGCCTCGATACTGCCTACAATGCAGAAACAAACCCTGCTACTTCCCAGCAGCATCCATAAATAATTTTCTGCCAGGATGGCAAAGTCATGTTCTATGGCATTTATTCTCTTATTGTATTTGTTCATGTTTTACAAAGGAAGTACTTGGTATCAGCCGATACGCAAAATACAGGTATCAGAATCTCTATCATAGGGGGAAAAAATATATTGAATATACTTGTTTCAAGTTAAAAGGGGCATTTGCGGTTAATATTGTAGGTTAATCCTTGGTTTTAGGGTTAGGGTTAGAGTTAGGGTTGGATTAGGGTTAGGCACTTAGTTGTGATAGGCAGGGTTAGGATCATGGGCTAGGGAATGCAACAACAGATGCAATATCGGCAGGGTATTGCTAAGTACACAAGTCTGTAGTTGTAGCTGTCTGTGGTTGTGATGAACCGATCCAATACCACACAGTTTACTAACCCTGAAACAGAACCCTGCTACTTCTCAGCATCATCTCAGAAGCTTTTTGGACCAAGAACGGTGAACGTTTTACAAAGGGTTTAACCTGAGCCAGGTCAACACATTGTAATTGGATTGGTATTCAGTATCGGCTGATATGCAAAGTTCAGGTTTTGGAATCAGTGTTGCTATCAGGAAGGAAAAATTGTATTGGAACATCTCTTCTTGTGTGGTCCAACCAGCTTTGTGGGGCCAAAATGCTTTACTTTGAAATGCACTTTTGGAGCCTCCTTGTCTTCAACATGTCTTATACGACCGCACTTGTATTATAAGATGTTTTGTGAATAAACTTAAACAGAAGTGAACTGAACTGAATGCTGGACCACACAAGTTAAAATGGCTGTCTGAAGGTTACAATTTGTTTTTAGGGTTAGGATAAGGTTAGGCTGTAGCTGTGATGGGCGGGGTTAAGGTAAGGGGCTGGGGAATGCATTATGTCAATGACGGGTCTCCATGAATATAGTAACACAATTCTGTGTGTGTGTGTGTGTGTGTGTGTTTATGACTACGAAGGATGTGTGTGTTGCTGTGCTGCTGGGTAAATCAGACTCCAAACCGGGGCGCGACTCAACATGTGAGACATTTTCATCCGCAACCGACAATTAGTTATTTTTCCACAATAAGCGTGTAAACCATAATTGCGTGTGGTTTCAACAGGAAAAATTATGTCAAAAGCACATAATAATGCTCAGATATGTGGACAAAGAGAGATTTGATATCTGTGTGTGGCAATCCAGAAACCGTATTCCGAGAAGCAAATCGGTCACTGTGGCCAAACCATAGAGGAAGAAATGGAAAACTGAATCACCTGGGAATGACTGTCGGGCTTTAGGAAGACAGGGATGTGAACTAGCACAAGGTGGCACTGGGCGTGCTCCTCTCTATAATAAGGACTCTCATTTCTCAGGCCTGTATGGCTGGCATGAAATAAGCTCAGCTCACATGACACACACACATACATCAGAGCTTGTACACTGCACCATTCCCTGTGTACAAGCCAAAGCTGTTTTTGCAGAGCATTTAAGAGATAAGGCCAGTGAGTTAATGCAGACGTACTGCCATAATCCAGTTTTCCCCCCCTTCTGACTCTCACCCCCTCCTCGCCGCTCTCCTCTAACAGCTTCTCTGCACTTCAGCTGCATATCTGTGACAGATTAGGGCAGATCACCAAGGATTACCTCCACCAGACACAGCCTCTACACGTTGACCATAGACACCCCCTCAACCCCCCCACAGAGAGACGAAGAGAAGGAGGGAGCCAGATTTAAACTTAATATTGAATAATTCAAGTTATTGATCATGTGTTGGAAGGTGTTTCTTATTTTCAATACATACAAGCAGAAAGGTTATGATCATATTTGTTTTAGCACTCTTCACATACTGTAAGGGGTGAATGTATTGCTAGGAGGGTGCATGATGCCCTGGTACCTGCTGTCGTTCCTATGGGATGCTGCTGCTGCAGAGTGAATATAGGTCAGGCCTTATTTTTGTTGTTATTTGCCTTTGATTGCTGGATAAAAGGTGTCTACAGTCGCTGTTACTTGCTAATGATCACCCTGTACTAAGAGCACAAACAACACTCTGTACCCAAAGCCAAATATCTGACAGAGAAATCATTACTTTATTTTCTTTGTTCCAGACTCAACAACTTCATTTTTGTGCGGCACACATCTCAGCATCACCAAGTGGTATGTGTGGGTACTGCACACTGAGAGGAGAAGGGGAAGGGGGGGGGGGGCGACCATGCAGCAGTGAGGGGTTTATCTCATGGATTTGATGTGAGTGTGAGATAAAATGAAACTGATATCTTACCACTTTTAAATGTGTTGCTTTTAGGCATTTTAAGGGCAACTTTTTACATATGAAATGCATTTGAAATGAAGGGAAACTTTCAGACCAAACTTTCAGGAGTTGTTCACTGTTACAGTCCAGAGAGAATATTTTACCCATTTCCATTAGAAGAGAGAGCCTGAATAAATTAGCAACACCCTTTATCCTTCTTCATCTATCTACAGCACTTGACAGCAGCGATCTTGTGTCTGTAATCAATAATATATGATTCAATGAATATGTATATACAATATGTATATATTAAATACAGCTCCATTTTTATATAATGAAGCTTTTATTCATATTTTCTGACTTTTGTTATCCTCAAAATACCTTCTCATATGTAACTGAATTGAATCAAAGAGATCAAACAGAATATTTTACCGTGTTATTAACATTATGGAGGAGTAAATGATTTTATGGGCAAAGTCAGATTTGGATTCAAGTCACCAATCCTCATCTGAGACTGATGTTTCAAGTCATGAAATGCAACATTATGCTTAAAAACCCCCCACAATTTAAGCTCATATAAACATAATATCCCTCAATCATCGTGTGTAGAGAGGCCATAATTTCAATACTTAATCAAAAATAAATTTAAATGAATAAATCGCTTTCAATTTCAATAAACAAAACCAAAGGCAGAATGAGATTCTCATTGTTTCATTTCTCTCTCCACTCCCGCCTATTTGAGGCCTCCAGTAGAAATAACAGCACCTCAGAGGACGCAGTGTAACTTACCCACCATTGTATGTCCCATCATACCGTATCATAGAGGTGTAACAATTAATTAATTAATCACTTGTCAAGAATTACATAAGCAAACGAGACAAGAGACGATTGGCTATTTCTATATAGTAATTCTTAATGTGCCAGTGTTCTGTTGATATGTATTACCTATTGAGATGTGCTGCTTACAGGAGCAGTTCCCTGTGTAGAAGGTTAGGGTTCGGATCAGGGTTACTCTGCTACTGATTTGTGCTACAGTAGCATTTTTCAACAAGGAAGCATAAATCAAAAGAACACCAGATGCTGCAAGTACGCAGGGGTGGACAAAAAAGCACAGGTAGATTAATCAATTTTGGTTTTGAACTTACTGTGATGATTTTCGATTGAATATTGAAATTGTGACAGCCCAACATGGAGGCTGCGAAAGCACTTTATCCAAAATACAAGTTCTTTTCAAACCTTAAAAATGTTCTGTTATTGTTCAAGTGTTTTCAAGGATTTCCAGGACCCATAAAAACCTTAGATTGGGATTACAGTCATCAATCCTGATCCAAAATTGATGCTGAACACCTAATTTTGAAAATGCTTCAATTATCAAATAACTATAATTCAACTGCAGCAGCAAAGCACTGACTCTTTAATCTGTGTTTGGATGCCGGGAAACAAAAAGGTGCATGTGTGCGTGTGTGTGTGAGAGAGAGAGAGAGAGTGATGGAGCAGGTGTGTGCGAGATAGGCAGATAGAGGGGGAGGGGGAGTCGGGGGAGGGGGGACTGAGACCCCACCTGGACTCAGAACAAGCGGGGGACCGACTGGGGACACGGACACTACACAACACACACTACAAAGGGCTGGCGGGGCGAGGTGCACGAACGCCATAACACAGCCAAAGTCCCATTGTTCTATCCGCGTTTCATCTCCCCTCCTTCTCTCCAAATATTTGGAGGAACGCTCTGAATAACATACTGGTACTGAGAATATTGCACTCTGTATATTGTTGAAAGGAACTACGGCAGTCTGAGCGTTTCGCTCTTCAAAGATGCTTGCTTTGTTTTGTTTGGGTTTTGTTTGCTCCTGTATTTGAATTGTGTACCGTGATTTCGTGGATATCTCATTGTTCCAGGATTTGGAGATTGTTGGACAGAGAAGCACCCACTGGCTCATTTATTTTCGTTGCATCATGTGACTCATTGTAATTGCAACACACTGGGAAAAAGCAAGGCTTGAAATGATGCAAAAAATAACAACTGGCTCCTGTTTCCCACTGCATGCAGCTACTGTGGGGAGCTGTTTGTGCGAGAAGTTTCATTCTCCTTCATCATTAGAGTTGCAATAAGACTGTTCCCATATAGACTTCCAGGGTGCACATTTCCATACCCGAGCCGATGGGAAGTCAATGATTAAAAATACAAGACCGCAGCTTTGCGTCAGAGTTCAAAAACACAGGGCTGAAAGTGTGGAGCTGTGCTATTAATCATGTGATCAATGGGGGATGAGCGTGAAGCCCGGCGATGCAGGGTTACAGCATCGTCTTACAGGGTCGTTTGATGGCCCTTTCCGAGGGACCCCAACATTGATTGGGCCCTGAGGGTGCCCTGCGGCGCTGCCCCGTCGCCAGGGCCTGACTGACAGCTCTAATGAAGCCTGCCATCGTCGGGCAAGGGACCGCTCCAGAGTAGGCACCGAACTTCAATCGGCCTGTGTGACGTCCAAAGAGTTTTGATTTCTCAGCAGTGGCGAGGGGGTAAAAAGGAGACCCCTGTGGGAGACAGGCAGCCCCGGCCTGCCTTTGAATATTTCTCCGTTTACCGCATGTCAGTTCTCGGTGTTGGAGACGCACAGAAGAGAGACATAGGGGGGTGGCTGTGGTGAATTTTTCATAAGCGAAAAGGGAGGAAAAAAAAGGAAAAGGGGCCCACAGTCCCATGGGGTTAGGTGTGGATGCTGTCATATGAATGTCATTATGTTGTAGCTGTCACTGAGTTTACAATTACAGTTGTTTTTTAAAGAAAGTTTGGTGATGCTTAAAAGAAAAACATGTCAGGTAACTTTTCCTCATAGTTTAGCGAGGATGGACAGAGAAGTTGCAACTATCAGTGTTCTATCCATCTTTTTCTCTCACGCACACACACCCCTTCTCCCCGCGATGGAGGGATGTTGAAGAGCAGTGGAACCTCAGAAGACTCATCCTCACTTTGTTCTATTATTCACCATCTCTGGCTTCAGAACTCTCTAGGATCTCCATGGGGTTACACTCTCTATCCTGACGGAAAGACTCCTGCGCCGCTGAGAGCCCTGTTTACTCCCTGGCCCTGCGGTCCACCCGAGTATACAACCAGTCCCTTCACTTCCATGCTCACATCAGAGCCATCAAAAATAATCAAAAACAGTCTGGTGCAAGCCATTTGTTAATCTCATGTTCGCTGGCACTTTCTGAATTAAAAAAAAAAAAGCGTCACTTTCCAGATTGGCAGCCAGCTTAAATCGACCGAGTGATGATGACATTCTAACAAACGTCACCAAACAATTGACTCTGCTATACACTGTCTTCCCTTTGTTCTCTTCAGTCAGCGTGAATCTTTATGATACAATATGATCCCCTCTCAGAATGCTCATTTGTACTAGCATAAATAGTTATTTGAAAGATAAAAGCAAACATGTTTGTTTTTTGTTTGTGTTTTTTCCTCTTCTCAACTCCCCAAAGGCATTTATGAGCACTTTGGTAATAAGGACCAGAGCAGGATTTAGCTGAAGAAGAAGGAGCAGAGGATGCTTTGATGTACTCTTAGATTAAGTGAAGTCTACGGCGATGTCTACAAAAATACATGCAGTGTATACACTGAGCTCGGCTAGACAGATTCCTCTCTGCTGGCCCTTCCTCTCTGGGTCCCAAACCACCACAGCATGAAAGACGGTCTGTATGCTCCATGGTAGCAGGAGACTTGTATGGACCTTGTCGACAGCTTCAGATGAACCATTCCCCAAAGAAACACAAACTAGGGAGATTTTTTTTTTCTCAGAAACTTGTTTTTTTCCCGCAACCCAGAAATTTCCCCTAACAAAAAAAATATCTAAACTTTTAAAAGACTGGGTTCACAGTTGCTTTGATTTTTTTTGATATGTTGCTCTGCTTAAAAGAGATTTAGCAACTAGGCAATGCTCTGAAGACGAGCATTGCCCCAGCGACTCGACACAGTGCCAGTGTTTGAGACTGAGTGGGAGAGAGGAGGAGGGGGAAAAAAAGACAGAGAGAATGATTTTGTAACTTGTTATGAAATAGTCAGCGTTTTCAATTTTAAATTTATCTGAAATTTTAAACATTGGTTTCAGTGTGATGAGCTATTCAGCCAGAGGCAACAAAAAGTCTAACCTTTTCATATTTTATGTATTCTAATCACTTGCAAACTAGTTAGCAAGCAGAAAGGGAAGGAGCCGGCCAGTGAGCTTTTGGCGAGGGTGTGTGTGTCTCTGTAATAATATACAGTAAGCAGGTTTACAAATCAGCAAGCAGGCATTTTCTTAAGAAAACATTCCTTGGCACAGTGTGACTGCTATGATTCCCTCTATGCTGTGCAATTTGTATTTGTTTAGGGTGTTAATGAAAGGTTGCATGAATAATTTAACATAAACAAAGCATGTGATTTCAAATTAACTGCAGCTCTGCAAACACATGAAGTAGTTCCACTGTATGTGCTGGATATTCTGTTGATCTGATGCTGACCTCTGCTGGACAGCTCTGCTGCTGAATGCAAAGTTTTTTTTATATCAAGACTGACTCAACATTATCACCACATGCTGGTCTTACAACTATAAATGCAATATGTCAGTTTGTGAAACAGATTTTAGTTTCAACTACACAGTGTATTGATTTTATAACAGCAAACTGCACAGCAGTTTTACATGTAAATATACCATCCTCATCATTGTAGCCCCACTGACACTGGGTTTTTGACAGTAGTGGAAAGTGAGTACATTTACTATAGAACATTTCTGAGATACTTATACTACTTACAATACCAGTCTTAAGTTTGGACACACTTTCAATTCAATGTTTTTTCTCATTTTTTCATAAGAAAAGGTTTAGATTATACCAACAGAGTGCAAAGCTGTCATCAAAGCAAAGTGGGCTACTTTGAAGAATCTATACCATCAAAAAGCAAAAAAAATAAAAAATAAAATAAAAAGCTTTTTCACACTTGGATGTTGACAGGTGTGTAAGAGAAGACCATAGGTTAACAAAAAAAGAAGCAAAAACACTCTCCCACACAGTCTTCTGCACTTGCAATCAAAGATTTAATGATGATGATATTATTAAATCTTTGATTGATCTGTTTGCTTTTTAAGAATCTAAAATATAAAACATATTTTCCCTTGCTTTCACATTTTTTTCTTACTTCAAAATTTCACACAAATCCACATTTCAGAGTTTTGATGTCTCCAGAATTAATTTACTATGTGGAAAAATTATAACAATAAAGAAAAAACATTGAATGAGAAGATGTGTTCAAACTTTTGACTGGAACTGTATATAACCACTATTATACCTTTCATTCCATTAACATACATTTATTTGGCAGTACTAGTACTAGTTTTCTTGCAGATTCAGATGATTAATACAAACAAATAATAATATTTTATGTTATGTCTGACAAGGTGTCCATTATCAGGAATTAATGAATAACACAGAGTCCATAATCCCTGATTATGGACACTTCAAGGGTCATTATCCCTCTTATACCATGCTCACCGGCCAAAGAAAAAAAAAAAGATCTTTAATTTATATTTTCATGCATTTTACAATCGAAATTCAAAGATTTTCACAAGTCATACATCCATTTCTCTGGTAGCATCTGAGGCCTAATACCTGGAACAATCATTACAATCCCATTACAAGCATCTTATGCAATGTAAACATTGTTCACTGCTCCAGAAATAGGATAAACCTTCAACAAACTTGGCAGTGGGAGATGTTTCTAGTCCACTCAGCAAATACAAGCCTTTGGCTCAGCTGTGAGCCAGAAAGCTAATGTTATGCTAGCAGGACTCGAAAATCAATAACATTTTGTACGGCCGTACACAGCAGGCTGGATATAATTTGACAATATGTTTAACAACAAGACTTACCAGCTATCTAACCATGTTATGATTTTCACAAAGATATGACAGACCATGTGTGCTGTCAACTGCAGCCAGCGTTAAAACGAAATACAGAGATAAGTCTAACTATGTGAGACTAGCCACAGCCTCAGCAAGCTCAGTGGCGAACAGGATGAGATGATTACATGATGCAAAGTTTCAGTAAGTTCAGAGGGACTCAAAGAAAGTTCAGAGGGGCAGTGTACCTCTTACAGCTTGTGTGTCGCCATCCTGTGGTGATCAGAGGATGAGGCACTAAATTCCCCTGGTATTAAAATACTGTATATTGTAGACTAAACAGAGGCTTTGACTGTGTCCCTGTTACTATGGTTATTTATTCCAGTGCATTAATTTAGAACTGTGAACAGACATGTTCACTGGTCCTACTTAGCAGGCGTCCATTTTCAGGAGTTAAAGGACAACCTGCAGCCAATCAGAATCGAGAATTCACCCAGACCATATTATAATATGGATTAAGCATCACTACCTATAATCCCCTCATTTATGCTATATTATTCTGTGGCTACATAAAGAGTATCTATACTTTTGGTACTTAAACTATATTATTATCCCAATCCTCATGTAGTTTTCCTTACAGGGACTCTTACCCATAGTGCTATTTATTCATCTAGATTGTTTTCATGAGTGAGTAACGGGGTTTTGGAGATACTGATTGCAGAGATGTCTGCTGTCTCTCAAATATCATGGGACTAAATGGCAATCGGCTCAAAGCACCAAAAAATACATTTGAAAAACTTAAAAGCAATGCCTCTTTCCAGAAATCATAACATGGTTGCTCAAAATAATCCACTTTTCCTTCCTGGCAGCAGTTTCATGTAGGAACTACGTTCTTCCTGCAGTAGAATCTACTGGAACTACCACAAGCCGAGTGCCATTTAGTCCAATTAGAGAAGGCGGACAGCTCTATGGCCGATATTTCCAAACTCTGCAGCTCACATCCAAATTATATAAAACGAAATACAGAGATAAGTCTGGCTATGTGAGACTAGCCACAGCCCCAGCAAGCTCAGTGGCGAACAGGATGAGATGATTACGTGATGCAAAGTTTCAGCAAGTTCAGAGGGACTCAAAGAACATTCAGAGGGGCAGTGTACCTTGCAGCTTGTCACTCTATTTCATTCAGTCAGTCTCGACAGGTTCTTTATAGTTTCCACCCGATCTGTGCTTTCGCGTAAGGCTGCAACTCACAATTTCATTATTGATTAAATGCACAATATGTAAGTTCTGCCAGTAGGGGTCTGTCTCACATTAACAACAACATAAGATGTAGTCTGACGACATTGGGAAGTAGTGCAGGATCACAGAAGTTGCTACACAACTACCATAGCTGATGGAAATCTTTCTGACGTGACTCAGGCAGAAATCATGTTCACAAACGAGGAATTGTTCGTTTTTCTGACGTATCCGATGTATCCTGTGTTTTCCGTGAAGTTACAGCAGTATCATTGTTGGAAACATTTCGGATAATGTAAGTACACAACTCAACAAAATATATAACATAGCCTAGATGTAGAGTTATTAGACATTTTAATGCAGAAATGTTTAACCTACAGATTATTTTCCAGATTAATCAATTTGTCATTTTGATTGATTTTATCTATGGATTTATAGACACAAAAACAAAAAAACAAAAAGAAACAAAAAATACAACAGACATGTAAAAGTGAAAATGCTTATTTCTGAAAAGGTCCAACATTTTGTCTAAAAAGTAATAAAAGTGCCCAGAATGGTTTTCCAAAGCCTGAGGTGCCATCATCAAACTGTCATCATCAAGACTGACAAATAGTCTACTTGTCTCAGCTCTCCTTTCCAGTTAATTCCAACTGATAACGTATTCATGTATGAGTTGATGAACACTCACAAGTCTAAGAGCTTTCTCACTTAAATGCAATGCCAGTTAAATATTAAAAATGTGCTTATTTACCTCCCTTCCTACCATTTGCATAACAGGAAAAGGGTGTGAATCTTAATGTTATTGAGTGAGCTATGTGAGAATTAAGATGCAAGCCGTGTTCAGCCCTTACTTCCATCATAATGAACTTTATTGATTCATTTCACTCTTTCACTCTCACCTACACACACAAACCACATGTACAACTGTGATGTCCAGCTGCCCCGAAGCCCCATCCCTACTGACAACAAAACAAACCTTTTCCCTTTTTTGTTGCCCTACAAGTTGAGGACTTCCCATTTCCTCCCTACTTTTAAAGTCCTCCCCCCTCTCTTCTCCTCCCCCCCCCACACACATTCACACACCCACCAGCACTGCCACCCCACCCAGCTCAATTAACACTGCGGGTCCAAGGGTGTGAATTATTTAGCAATGAATTATTAATAAATAATAACAAAGGGGCTCGGGGGAGACGCGGCCCGGTCAATTAGGAGAGAAGGGAAAAGTGAAGGCAAACAGCGGGGGGTTGGAGGCAGGGGATCTGCAGCTGATCTGATCTGCGCCTCATCATTATCGCCGCCCGTCAGACACAATTACCTCAGCTCCACGCTCCCCAGCACTTCAAACAACAGCCCGTCCCTCTGACTCTGACAGCCCTCCACTTTCTACTGCCTCTGCTCAGCCAACGCACACATATGCACACAAACACACACACACACACACACACACACACGCACACGCACGCACACACACACACACACACACACACACTCTCCAACTACATTACAAGCTTGGATATTAATCACATATTGTAACATGGCCACAAAAAACTCTGATTGTCACATATATGTTATGTATATATATATATCCTTGTATTCCACTGTTTTGTCTTTGTTCTGTTTATATATAAAGAGAAAACACTATAAATAGAATTATTAAAAATAAAAATAAAAATAACTCTCTGATTGGCAGGTGGGAGCTAAACTCATCTATCAGGACACTGCAAATCTCTACAAAGCAGAGTTGCAATGGTATGAGATTTTCATGATGCAATAACCATCTCAGAAAATATCAGTTTGACTGTGTAATGGTGTACAGTATTACACTGTCATTATTATTATTATTATTTAGCAAATTAATTGTATTTTTAGTTTGCAAATGCTTTTTCTGCTATTTTGTATCAAGCTAAATTGCTTGCTCAACTATTTTATAATTGATATACAGTCCTCAATTCTTATGTTTATGTATATTACTATATATTTATCGTCTCCATGCAATTCCTGGATAAAATGCTGCTGTAGCACAAGAATTTCCCAATTTGGGATCCATAAAGTTCTAGTATCCACTCGTCCGTCCGTCCATCACGATATAAATAAACTGGAAGGTATCTGGAAGGTCCAACTTTTGGTGAGTCAGTATTGTGGCAATAGAACCTTCACAATGAAGACAAATGAAGACTTGAAGCCATATTGTGAACAGTGTTAAAAGAGTTTTTTGTTGGTTAGTGAGTGACAAAAAGACTGATTTAATGTTGCAAGACAATAAAACATTAAAACTTCCAAGAGGGGAGAAATACTTTTTACAGGCACAATATATTAAACTACAGTTAAAGGGATAGTGGTGTAGGAAGCAATGTACTGCTGTGGACGGGGTCAGCAGCAAACTGGATTTTAGCCTCTTCAAAAAGGTGTATACTATATATAAAATATTTTCATTATTTTACCTTGTTGTGTTTTTCTGATGACAAACCAAATACTGCTCTCTCCAAACCAACCAGGCTTCATAGGCAAAATCAATCATTTTACCTTCCAGAACGTGGGTGCTGCTGGTCTTCCACTGCCTCAATTGGTTAATTAGTTTGTGTTATTGTGTGACTTTGGTGTTTTAAAAGGTTAGTTTGGATTCAACAAAGTCACACAATGATATTTGGGCGATATTTGGCTTACAGAATGTCTGTTTCCAGTTAGAGAAGACTGTCTGACAGCAAGGTAAAGCAGTGGAAATATTCTAAATATATTGTACGCTTAAAGTTATATTGATTTTTTTAGGTGGCGTTTTGCTGCTGACTCTGTCCACGGCAGTACATTGCTTAGCTTAAACGATAATACGACTCTGCTTGTTCAAACTAGAGGTGTGACGACCACCATCTACTGTGGGTAATACACTGACTATACAAGCCCACCTCAAATAATCTGACGCATCCCTTTAAGTCTTGCAGCAAGGACCAGTATGTAGGATTTAGTTGCACCTAGCCTAGCAGTGAGGTTGTAGATTGCAATCAACTGAATACTAAGGAGAAACTAATGAAACATACTTATGATTATTCTGAAAATAGATTCCCCTAAATCTTGCACACACTGGTTTTACCCCTAGCACTGAGTCAATGTTACAGAGACCTCTGCTAGGATAACTCTTACCACACAACCCACTGAGTGACATACTGCGGGTATAGTATACTATAAGTGAAAGTATAGGTACATAAGAAGATTATAGAGTAGTTTTCTGGATTTCTCTCTATGTGTGTCTGTCTGTCTAATTAACTCAAAAGGATTTGACTTGTTATGGTTCATCTATAATTTTCCACGGGCCTTTGATATTCAGTCTGCAGATATTAAAAATTCAGGGTTAACTTGTCTCTAAGCCTGTGTGCCTCTGTGAGTGGAACAGTCTCTCAACACAGGGGTTTGGATTTGATATGATATGCACACAGAACTGCAGGAAACTTTTTTTAAAATCATCTCTTTTTTTAGTATTATCATGAAAACTGTAAATTAAATTGCTTTGAGGATATATCATCCTTTTTTGTAGCATATGTAATTAATCTAATCATTTGAAACTGTTCACACTCCTGAAGATGCAATATATTTTGACACTGAGCAGTGTGTTTGTGTGTAACGTCAGCAAGACCATAGTGTTGTACACAGTCATGCACTTTGGCACTTTGGTTACTGGGTATTTCATACATTCTTGCGTCATTTTCTATCTGTTACTTAAGTTGAACATATTCTGAGCATGTGACTGCATGACACCACAAGATGGTGCTAAACATCCACAAAGTCTAACCCTTATAGAAAGTACTGTAATTCTGCTTTTTAATCCTTTCCATTCATTTACATTCTAAGACATCAACAAGGCACACTTATACATAGATTTTTGCAATAAAGTAGATGAATGATGAAGGTTAGTGCTTCTATAGCAGTTGTTCACAGTTTTTCATCATTGTGCATTATGGCTTTGTAATGCTACTTCACGTGCACAAGGTGGCAGTCTTTGTCTGTAGAACAAAATTGCCCAAAAGACTCACCGATCAAGTTGTTTGTCTGAGCCTGTTTTGTCTGTCAGTCCCAACGACCATATCGCCAAGCAGGTTCTTCAAGTCCATATTACTGCTGGTAAGGAGTCATCCAACCTGTAATATAGATCAGTGGGACAAATAACGTCTAATGTCTAATGTGAACCAATATAATCAATTTAAATTTAAAACTTGAACAAGAAAAAACACATTTAAGTCAACAGTAAAACCAGATGTGGTGATATAATTTAGATCAGAGATTTTTTAAAACAGGAGTCAGGCCTCAACTGGGGGGCTGCAAAGAGGTGCAGGGTGGGCTCATTGAATGGAACTGAAAAATATTAGATTAGTTATTACATTAGTTGTCAACAGAGGCCCTCACAATAGCCTAAATGTGTGTAGTTCGGTTAAAGACACAGCTCACCGATACAGTAGTTAGGGGGATCTTACTATATTTTCCACTTTCCAAGAGTCAGAAACTAATAAATGCATTTGAACAGACTTTTTATGCATTTGGCATAGTCAGCCACAACTATTCTATCTTGGCTCAACTGATGAGTGTATAATATGATCAAGATCCCACAGGCATCCAAGAATTGAGCAAAACTAAACAAGTGAATTAAGGGTGGCACCCTTTTCCAGGCTTTGTCTCAGGCAGAGCCCACAGTCTCAGAGTTTGAAAAGCCCTGATCTAGATGAATAGATTTAATGAGTTTTGTCATCACTAATACACTGCCTGGCCAAAGTCACCACCTGGATTTAACAAAGCAAATAGAGCCTTCCACTGGATAATTACTCCATTGATTATGTTTCAGCTGGGAACAAGTTTTTTAACCCTAACTGATGCAGTGAGTAGCTTGTCATTTCTTAAACAACCATGTCAGAAGACATATCCTGTGGTCGTGGAAAAGATGTTCCTCTGTTGGAGAAGCACCAAATTATTGGCCTGCATCAAGCAAAGAAAACAACTAAGGAGATTAATTAAACTACTAAAATTGGGTTAAGAACTGTCCAACGCATTATTAAAACCTGGAAGGATAGTGGTGAACCATCATCTTCGAGGAAGAAATGTGGTCAGAAAAAAATCTTGAAATGATCGTGATTGGAGATCACTTAAACATTTGGTGAAATCAAATCAGAAAAAATCAACAGTAGAACTCACGGCTATGTTTAATGTGAATGTAAGAGCATTT
Organism: Lutjanus campechanus; assembly: GCA_027495735.1. Lineage (NCBI taxonomy): Eukaryota > Metazoa > Chordata > Actinopteri > Lutjaniformes > Lutjanidae > Lutjanus > Lutjanus campechanus. Next base: position 52,532 of record JAJHUR010072797.1, read on the forward strand.
CCACACACACAATGTGAAGAGAACCCAAGGAATTGGGACTAAACAGCTACACATCTAATGAGAAAAAAAAAGCTTCAGTTTGCTAGGGAGCATAAAGATTGGACTCTGGAGTAATGGAAAAAGGTCATGTGGTCGGATGAGTCCAGATTTACCCTGTTCCAGAGTGATGGGTGCATCAGGGTAAGAATAGAGGTGGATGAAGTGATGCCTAGTGCCTACTGTACAAGCCTTTGAGGGCAGTGTGATGATCTAGGGTTGCTTCAATTGGTCAGGTCAAGTTGCAGCAATATTATGTGCCCAAAAAATGAGGTCACCTCACTACCTGAATATACTGAATTACCAGGTTTTTCCATCAATGGATTTTTTGCTTCCCTGATGGCTTGGGCATATTCCAAGATGACAGTGCCAGGATTCATCAGGCTCAAATTGTGTAAGAGTGGTTCAGGGAGCAGGGACATCATTTTCACACATGGACTGGCCACTAAAGAGTCCAGACCTGAGCCTTGGCAAAAAATTAATGCAACTCTGGACAGAAATTAATGTTGTGACACTGCATAAAATTATCAAAAATATGCCATGGTGAATGGGTGCCATAATCAAAGCTACAGGTGGTCCAACAAAATATTAGAGTGTGTGAATTTTTTTTAGCCAGGGAGTGTAAATTGCGTGCATTAGGTTGCTACTCAATAAACAACATGTAGACAAAGCAGATTTTGTTATTCAAGTCCAACTTCTCTCAACGGGCTAAAGCGCATTGGTCAGCTTATTAGAAAAAGAAACTTGGCACACTTCCCATAAATAACTTCATTCAGCAGAAGAGCTGAAGGCAGTCTTAGTCAGCTCACGGCCAATATGAGAGGATAAATCCAGCAGCGGGTGATGGTGGATAATTGCTGACACAGAAAAAGAATAAAGACTGGGCAGAGGACTTTGTCTGCAATTTCATTAGTGTCTGAATCAAGTTAAGAAAAGCTTGCACATGATGGCACTCATTAATACTGATAATACACTGTGCTTAATGATGCACTAACTTCATTGTGTATACAAGGGGTTCACAAAGTGCAGTTCTGGGCCAATAGGGGCCCTTAGAAACATTTTTTGTGGCCCCCAAAGGTGACACGAAATAGGCCACGCTGAATACACTATTCTGCTACTGTGTCAAACTGCTCCCCACTGACAAGCATCTGTCAGGTAGGAGTGACAGCTTGTGGAGACTACTGGTTGCATGGCAACTAGGGGTGGTGGGAGTGAGACACACATTTGCAAGTCTCAAGTCTTAAAGTTTCACGCAAGTCCCAAGTTACTGTGGTGGAATCAAGTTAATCAAGACAAGTCCCTGCTACAAGTCAGGTAGAGCTGCAAGGACTAATAGATTATTGATTTTTAAATTAATCACCAATTATTTTGATAATCATTAATTATCGGTTTGAGTAATTTTATAAGAAAAAAGTCCAGACTTTGTTAGAACATTACCTTTGGGACACACCGATCAATATTTTTACCATTTTATGGGCCAAACAACTAATTGATTAATGGAGAAAATGAGCAACAGATTGATCGATAATGAAAATAATTGGTAGAGAAACAACTTGAAAAATAGGTTGTATATCTATGTGCGCCGCATGTTTGGACCTGTTTTTCAAGACTGTGACAAGATTACTTAATCAAGAAAATGATCAACTAATTAATCAACAATGGGAATAATTATTAGTTGCAGCCCTTAAGTCAAGCAGGCCAAGTTGCTGCTCAGGTCAAGCAAGTTACAAGTCAACTCATTCCTATGAGATTCTGATTATCCAACCCCAGTTTCCACATTTAAGTTATACGTGGTCGAACCCAAGTCTAGTAGAACTTCAATTTAACATTAGCTTTCTAGCTAATGATGAATTTTGTGCTCACAGAATTTAACATTAACAGAATTACGAGACACAAGTCTTACAACAAGTTCATGGGTTTTCCTGTGCAGCCCTCAATTATACGCTGGCGCCCTAAATTGGCCTTTCCTGTTACAGTTTCTCTATAAAATGTTGAACAGATGTAAATTCAACCTCCTTGCCAAAAGCATATTGATTGCATCCAGACCTTCTGTCGTCTCTTTCTATCTTCTCTCGGGGAGTATTGATGACTTTCACCAGTCTGACAGGATTCAGTGCACTGCTGTTAGGGTATGGCAAAAAAGATGTCGGACAAATGAGCAACTGCTTTTATGAATAATACCTCATCTCCTCCGTATCTGTTTTAGTGAGAGAGGTTTTTGTTTTAGCTTAGGAGGTTTAAAGAAAAAGTAATGTCTCAATATGAATCTGCTCATTGTGCAACAACTCTAGGAAACAAGCTCCTTTAGGGCCCTTTTGGGGAATTAACATAAACACAGGCCCACAAACAGTCGCTTCCCATCAGAAATGATCTTACTGCAGTATATGGTATGTATGATGAAAAGCTTCACAGATATACACTATAATGTGTAGAAAGTGCAAAGCATTTTAGAGTGTATTGAAAGGAGTTGTGTAGTTTAGTTGGGTTTGAAGGTCAGTAGGTATGATGACAATGAGATACCATGCTGTCTGTTGAGCTCAGTTATGTAAATCTCATTAACCAGTCTCAGCTGGCCAAGTGCATACCTTATCTATGATATGCTTAAATATTAATGAGCAAACTGCAGTCACCGGAATCAATGGTGTCCTAAATGTGATTTCCCAGACTGGCATTTTGTCCACCATGTGATGACTGGTCATTCTTTGGAATGAGAGCCATGAGCATATTACTCCTTTATTGACTACACAGCTTAGGGTTCATCGATCAGTTTGGAGGCAAAGACCTAATACTGTAAGTCCATACCCATAAATCAGGGAGGAGCTTGGTTCGGGAAAAACTACCGTCATCAATCAGACTGATTAAATGTGATGATGCCTGCACAGATAGTCTATGCCAATAAACATAACAGCCTATATTTTCATTAAACCTAGATGTGTGCTATGTGATAATTAGCAAAAGAAATTGAAAATGCTTCGCTTTCTTTCCCTCCATCTGTCACACAAACACTTAAATTACATACAAGAACAAATATACAGGCGGGTGTACATAATTCTCAGTCAGACATTTAGTTTATATGAATTAAAATACATGTGTGTTGCCTGTGCTATGGTCTTTATTTAACACCATAACAAAACTTAACTATTCAGCTCCCTCTCATACAAATGTAGACAAGCAATTACCCAATGAACCCATCATTGATTATGTTGATTAGGTAAGGTATGGTCTGTCTAAATCTTCCCAAAGTTGAGGTCCAAGATCCAGGGACGAAAAGGGGTCATTAGGGGGAGTAGTTAATTTTTCCTATTATCTGACCTTGGGAAAATTAGTCTTTCTCTCTTTTTGCTACAGTTTAGTTTAGTCCCACCAAAATCATATTCAGCATAAAAACCTTGGATCCCGCAGTAAAAACCTGGCAAGCTTTTACATCAATGTCTACTGCAAGTGCTCCAAAGTAGTATACAGCTCATACGGTAAAGAAGAGAATGTGATTCTTATTTATACACTATTGAAAACACACATATGAAAATTATATTTCATTTTGGCCATATTCTGCTAATAAATCCCGCTAACTCTTTAAGTCATAATGTGCAACTTACTTTGATGGAGGTAAATTCACTTAAAGGACCAGTGGCAGGCTTGGGCGGTATCTATTTTTTCATATCTTACTGACATTTCACCATGGTATATTGTATATGATGGTATTTGTATAAAAGGGAAATTATTAAAAGCTTGGTGAAAGAAGTCATTGTAGCATATTTGACATTGTCTAGCTTACAATATGAAATTAGCCTTCTTAGACAACTCTTGCTGGGTTTAAATACAGTACTTACAGCCCATAGATTAATGAATGCATAGGGAATAAGCACCCTTATTCAATAGATTCTTACTAAAGGACCCAGCGACAATTGTTGCCATGGATACCAACACACCATTTAGTTGAACTGAGATGATTTATAGATATATCATGTGGCTAATAAACTGCTTTTATAGTTGAAGGAAGTCATGTTAAAATAAAGATATATGTGCCAATATTTTCATGTTTCCATATCGAGTTACATTTAATTAATTAGCAAAGAGACCTAGGCTGTACAGCACAAATGACCAGCCAATTATTTCTTTTGTCCATCCATCCATCCATTGTCCATAACCGCTTATCCTGACAGGTTGCAGGGTGCTGGAGCCTATCCCAGCTGCCATTGGGCAAGAGGTGGGGTACACCCTGGACAACTTGCCAGTTCATCGCAGAGCTATTTCTTTTGTACCTCCAAATAATTCTTCTATTGACTAAGTTCCCTTTTGTAATAAATTAATTTCATTTTATATTTTTATTTTCCATCAGTAAAAAACAGCAACTTTTGTTTAAGCTAACTTTACTCATGACTACAGTATTCATCATACCTTCAGGATTTCTCAAAACTCCAGTATACCATATTATCCTGACACCGTCCAAACCTAGATATAGCTCATTATAACATAAAACACAATGACTCTTATTTTAAGGTGATAATGAAAACATACTTGTGAATATTATATTCCATTTCTGCACCAGTAGATATGTAAATATGTAACGTTAAAATCCAAGATGGCAGAAATAATAAATTTTCTGCTCATTGGAATGCTGCTTAGTGCTGCCACTGATGACGGCAACAGTCAATGCTAACTGCTAACAAAGTTTGTTCATTTCGTAATTACTGTGCTTCAACATCACAATATGGTGCTTTGACATTTAGGTTTCACACACAAGATAGCAAACATACCTGTTTTGTGGGCTAATTTGTGATGAATGAACACCAGAGTGAGATAAGTGGGTAACTTTTACAACAGGTCCTGAGGGCAGTTGAGTCCGGGACGACCTCGAAGGGTCCTGGAGCTTCATTTTGCTGACTACCGAATTAATGTAGGTGTATTAGAACGTAACAGTTGGTGGTAAATTACTCATTCACATGATAACAAGTTAAACTGGATCCTAGCCAAATAAGCGCTACATATTAACTGCTCCTTCAGCTGCTGGGACACTCTTCTTCCTTGGGGTTTTATGGCGGTTGGACTCCATCACACGCCTTCAGACAGTAAATCACTGTGGTCAGAGGGGGTGTGGTGTGGATGTTCACTTGGGCTGGGACAGCAGCTTACGCTCAGTTGCTCCAGCCTCCACGCAGGCTGATTCATGCAAAACAGACCAACGAGGGGAAAAAAAAGAAAAGAGGGGAAAGGGAAGCGAAGTGTGGCACGGACCGCGTTTGTTTATAGGAGGAAATGGTATGCAGCTCGGGCTGGGCTGTGCCTCTCTCTGTCCCGTAGCTAGCAACTCCTCTGTTGTTATTTACACAAACAATAGCTCGCCTTGAAGTGGACCACCGGGCTCCGAGGAACACACTGTGGAAGTATTTCTACCCGGAATGCCCCGACAACGGCAGCACAGCTAACACGGTTAACTAACGGCTGACGATGGCTTCGGTGCGGATAGTCGGCAAAGTTACGGCGAGACTTTTGGGAAGTATTCAGCCTCTTCACTTCGGTGTCAAAACTACTCGCCCGGTTACATTTCTGCACCAGGTAAATCAATCCTTCAGCGAATTAGCTACTTAAAGTCGTCGTAAGGTTGGTAACGTTACACCACCGTGCAACCGTTTTAATTTGCCTGGATGTAAGTTAACGTACCGTCAGTTAGTTAATGAACTAGTTTCCTGGTTTTTGAACGCAACACTGCACGGTTTGAATAGATAACTTCTGCCCTGTTCAAAATCAGATGTCTTTTCTCAACCCCTTGTTTTCTGTAACATCAAACCAAGTTTCTTCTGATGAAGCTGAACTTTAGGCGAAAAAAATGCTTTTTGTTTTCAGTCGTTCGGGGTGCTTGAACATGATCCATTTCCCACCCTCTAATCTAATGGAGGTTTTGATGACTGTGGAGAAAGGCATCTATCTTTCTGGCTCTGTCTATGTCTGTCTGTCACTGTCAGACTCTATTTCTGTGCCCTGTAATTTTCAATCAGGACTTGCAGAACAACGTATAAATTATTCAAGCACATTACCTAGCTCTACAGGGGGTTAAAAGGTCTAAACATGTCTACATGGCTGATCATTACTGTACATTATCTCATCACTAAAGCTCGTTTAATTATTCCCCTGAGGAAGCTGTTCAGGCACCCATTATGAGGAGCAGATCATGATTAGACTTCTAAACATACTTTTAAACTTTAAGTAAGAACTTGCTGGGTGGTGTAGACAAAATCAAATGCCATGATATTTTTGCCCAAATACCTCAATATTGATATTCATCAATCAGGTTTGTACCAAAATATTGATACATGTTTTGCGATGCTGTATCAATATTCAGAACACTGTATCCTGATATCATGATACATGCAAAGATTCCTGGAAGTCATTCAGACTGCTAGATAGCAGTTTTGATATCATTGTTCTGATTGAAGTAAACTTTTATAACTCAGATTTTATGCATATGGTGGTGTGTTCTTAATGTTATGCCAGTCTTCCCTAAAATTAGATTTAAAAAAATAGCTATATACAATCTTGATTACAGCACTGCATTGTATTACACTGCTTTTTATGAGGTACCATATCAATTTCCATCACAATTTTCATTTTCACAGAAAAAAATAAAATAAATTCATGGTGACATTTTATGGGGTCTGGTCCAAACCAGCATGTTTTCTTACATCCGGAGAACAAGATTTGTAGACCAGGCCATCTCTGCAGCACTACAGTGCTTTACATTATAATGCTGTTTTGTCACACATTTCACCTTTAGGCCTATCAAAAAAATAAATAAATAAATAAATAAATAATATTTTGATTCATTGTGCAGCCCTAGATGATAATGAGTCTCTTATCACAATATCAATTTGGTAATGATATAGGCCATTGCTCAGGCTTATTTTACCCTATACAAACCCAAGCGACAAGACATACAATACGTAGTCACAGCTAACACTTCTTCTCTCTGCAGCCTACTGTATGTTCAGCATAGAGGTCAATATCTTATTGTATCATATGGCAGTGCTGTGCATCATCAGTTGCTTGTCTGCCATATTCAGAGGTGCAGGGTAAATGTGTCTGCACAAACCATTAAATGCATACACTTGTGAGGGCAGTGTAGGTGAGAAACGCTGCAGAAAATGAAAACCCACATATCCCCCAGAGTATCGCCAAGAGGTTTTTGTGGTGTCACAGGTTTATTAATAAGCTGTTAAATGGGACAGTTTAAATTGCCTGTCTTTTATTATCCATTTTATCATCCATTCCAAGAAACTGCAGAGGTCAGCTAAGTCGTGAGCATGCAGATCCCATGTGGACGCCTCAAATCTCGGCCAGTGCAGGAAGAACAGGGCATACTGTGTTGCTATACGCCTGCAAGTCTCCATGCTGAGTGGATACTGACATACAGTCTGTGGGATTGAGGAAATAGGCATTCTGTCTGTTAGATGGGCAAGCTGTCATGAGTCACTCCTGCATCCCAGAATGACTAAGATGAGTTCTATTTTTAGACCGAACCATATATAAAATCAGTTCTGCAGTTTTTCTCATTTCAGATGCTATACTGTAAGAAAAGTGTTCCTACAGCAAACTCCATTCAGACCCCTAAGGGTAAAAACACACTGAACACAGGCATTATTTAAAAAACATAACCCACTGGCGTGCTCTGTATTTTCAAAAAAGTCACATTTTCACTACCATATTGTTAAGGTCACTGCTTCCATGTTTTCCTGTCACCCTCTGTAAAGCCCTAAAGATACAACAGAAACAGTGTATTTAGTCTGCTAAATACATGCATCAAGGGTCCCTGCAATTACATTGTTGGCGTCTTTAACGCCTAGGCTGCTAAGATGCCCCCTTACAGACTCAGTGAATGTTTGATAATCAAAAGATGGATTTTATGTGGCACATCATTTGGGCTGATTTGGTGCAGTGTAATTTTTGCCTCTCCAGGGATATATAAATTCTGGTCACAAATTTGTTAAAAATCCATGTTGGTGACACACTAAAAATGCAAAAAGATATTATTTTGCACTACTGTGGCTGTTTCACATAGGGCCACAGATACTAATATGTTTTCCCAGAAGGGCAAAGTCATGACCTCCCTTACTCTGCCTCTGATTGGCTTACCTTGTCATTCTTATCATGAACATAAGCAATCACTCCTCATGCCTAAACCTAACCAGTCCAACCAATGGAGGCTACCAGTAATCAGAGGCAGAGTAGGGTGGGTGATGACTTTTTTTTCCAAGATAAAACTGCATATTTTAGAGTGGCCTTTTATTATGACCAGCCCAAGGCACACCTGTGCAATATTGGATATAGATGGCTTTTCTTAGCAAAGAGGAAGTACTCTCTAACATGGATTTCCATAAATTTGTCAACAAAATTTGAGAAAAATAAACCTTTTGTGTGCACAGAGGAAGTCTCAGGACTTAAAGCGACAGTTCACCCAAAAATGAAAATTCACTCAATTTCTACTCACCCCTGTGCTGATGTGAGGATGGGTGAAGATCTCCAGTTCACAAAACACTCCCGGAGTCTCCGCAGTTGCAGCCAAATCCAAGACAATTAGAGTGAATGGTGACCACTTTTAAAACGTAAAAAAAAAGAACAAAAAACAAACACAAAATGTCTCCATACTGCTCGTGTGGTGTAATCCAAGTGTCCGTGAGCCATGACATTAAAATTTAACCGCAAAAGATGCCATTTACACCATATTTTAGCCGAAATGTCAACCGTAGCCTTTTGTTTTGTGAACTGGAGATCTTCACCCATCCTCACATCAGCACAGGGGTGAGTAGATATTGAGTGAATTCTCATTTTTGGATGAACTATCGCTTTAATCTTCTGAAGAGTGCAAGCAAAAACAAAAGCAATGCATTTATATTTTCATCGAGTGTATACATTGAACGAAATTTGAAACTCAGATAAAGAGTTTGCCAAAGGAGTGGCTAGACCACAGCTTGTTTTGAATAGGCGAGCACAACACCTGCAATAAGAGAGCTGCTGACAAGACAGAGAATATTCCTACACATAAAACCACTTTTAGGAATCCAGAGAGAGAGTTGTCAGTTTTATACGAGACTGTTTCTAATAAATAATAGAGAAAGTTCATTGAGATAATCTAGGAACCAGTGGAAATAAATTGAGACTCCAGAGATTGTGGGTTAGATAACGAAAAATTTGCTGGAATTTTATATTTGCTAATTCACTGGTTCTGTACCCCAGAGGAAACACAAAGTATTAACAGCTGTACTCAGTGTGAGCAGACATGAGCATTCACTTGGCGTGAGCAGTCGACAGCACTGTTCAGACCTGAGATACATCGTCTTGAAGGTAGTCGGAGAAAGTGTCGTATTTTTGTCACATTTCATTTTTTAAATAATGTAAAGATGAGCCATTATCTACTAAATGCACAAGAGATAAAACACTCTTCCATCTGCTGTAATTTTTGCATTGCCTTCAGCAAAAGTTTGCCACTGAGGAAATTCTATTAAGGCAGACATTTCACTTTTATGAGAGAAGCTTTTGGGAGTTTGGCTTTTATGTCAGTAAGTGATGGTGCTGTCAGATAATTTCTTTCTTTTCTGCACTCAGTAATGTTCTTCTGTAGTATGATGGAGCTTGAAAAACAGGGCAGGAGTGCTGAGTAAAACTTTGTCTGACCTGCGGCAAACATGATGATACTGAGTTTGTTCTGCTGCAACCTTTGCTTACAGTAACACATTAAAGGAAAGGAAGTAGATTTGTTTGTATTTTTTTTACTGAGTCAGATAAGATCAATATCAGTTTCATCTCTGTGCATCTAGTATTGAAAGGTCAAGGAGGCAAACAGAATGAAGACAGGGAATCTACTAGCGTAGCGCCATCAACAGTGAGAAATGGCTGTCAGCACAAAGCTTTCCTATGTAGGACACCAAGACCTTGAGGATCACCATAGAAAAACAATGCTGTAAGTAAATGGAGAGACAGTAAAATGAGTAGGTAAAGGCAAACAATAGAAATGCTAGCACAGTCTGGCAAGTTCAGAAAATTTCATCACTTCACTGTAATGCAGCCTTTAAAACAAAGAAAAGACAGCAGTTATTTAGGGATTTACAGATCAATTGTCCGCCAAGCCGATCAGCCAGTATTCATTAAAAATGTGCGATCAGGTGATTGGCTTCAATCCTTTCTCATCGCTGATTGCAAAAACCTCTCACACACTGGCACGTACTAACTAACCTCAGGGAGCACTTCATCCCCAGCCTGATTTGTATATCAGTTACTCACAGGAACGTGTTGTGGAAAAGTCACTGGCTTGCAACTCCACTCTCATTCACAGGCTCGTAAAATGTTCAGCTTGTGAGCGGCCGAGTCACCTGTGACGCTTAGTGGTAAAATTTGGCATTACAAGGGATGTAATGACACATTGATCTGAATCTGCCGTGTATCGGCTGATTGGCAGTGGGGATCATGATATATCAATATCCAGATCTAAGACAGTAGCAAATCTCATAGCATGATATTGATATAATAGCGAAATATTGTTCAGCCCTAGGGGAGACCCCTTTGAAAATACTCATGCCAGTTTATCCCATGCCAAAATTTTGCCTAACTTTGGAGCATTATTTACCCCACTTGCAGACAAGGTAGCACGACATCGTTGGTACCAATGGATGCCTCAGGTCATCTAGTTCCATATGATACTTCATTTTACCAGCATTAAAACTAAGCCAGCTACAGCCTCTGAAAGACAGTAATGTCGGCTGCGGACATCGGTGTCTGCGTGGAGTTAAAGAATGATGAACTTATTTAAGCATCTCCTGCATATTCAACATATGCGATATCTCCTGAAATGAGATGCCACAGTTTTATGAGCACTTATGATTTGGGGCACTTTGTACAAATCAATGAGCACAATCGACTGCGCAAATTATATTAAAAGTTGTGTTTTCATAGTGGGTTGCAAAGTTTGTGCACTGTCATAAGGTCTGCTCTGAACAAAACTCCTGTGACTTCTGGATGCTTTGGTGACTACCCAGCTTGCTGACAAAACACAACATGTGAAACAGACCACTCTGGAGCTGTGGATAGGCGCTTTTTTTCCCCACTTTTGACAGGAACTCTGTTCTTTAAGCATGGAGTGTCAACACTGCACACTGTGAAAACGGAACACACACAAGCATACAGGAATAAACTGTATTGTTATGGTTATTCAGTCACATTTATAGTTTGTGCATTGAGTGTGCAGAAATAATAAGAACATTTGAGCCAGAAATAGAGACAAATTTTAAAATGTTAAGAAGGCTGAAACAAGCATCACTTTGTCACAGACAGGGCTGACATTTTTTGTTTGACAGGTGGCTCCATCTGTTCTCTTCCATCTTTTTATGTCTCGACTGGCATTACACTGTAAGATGGAGGAGGTTTCATTCCAGCATGCCTGTTTATCAGTGTCAGGACTGGCCATGCCAGACACAGAAGCTGTTCTTTATTAAAGCAGCATACACAGAAATAGAATAGGACTGAACTACTGCAAGAATCACATGGCCGTTGCCCATAGGGAGTCTTTCAGATTTGTATTTCACTCAGTAGATATCAGTGTCTTGAACTGGGTACTGATGCTGCTTAGTGTGGAAAATTCCTCAACAGAGCTGTAGTGAGAGAAATACTGTAGCAGAGTCTCCATTTAAACCTGGTATTAACATGTGATCTGGATGTCTGGTCGCGTAGTGATTAAGATGCATACCCTGTAACTGCAACGTCTGCATTTTGATTCCAGCTGGGGGCTTTTGTTGCATGTCACACCCTTTTCTCGCCCCTCATGTGTCCCGTCTGCTTCTCTACTACTGACTGTCCAGTAAAGAAAAATGCATGGTAATACAAAGTGCATGCAGAACCCATCATAATTGGAATACTATCAAAAAGAACATATCTGGAGGTGGTCTGGCTCCCAGTGTAATCTGATCTGTGCTAGGTGTAAATGCAATCAATAAAGTTCTGCCTCTTCCTCCCGTCTCAAGCAGGACTGACAAAAAGCTACAAACAAGCCATTTGTGCACAAATGAAAAATGAGTGATTCTGTACAGTAGCATCCCCTCCCTTAACTTGAGACGCCCCATGTTTACCTACCTACCTATTTTGCATTTCAGCTGCATTCGTGTACTTGTCAGATGGTTCCCAAGTGTGTTGATGAGATTTTAATTCACAATGTGGAAACAACACGGACACTGCATCAGTACATTCCCCTATACCACTAAAATATTGCTTTACCTAACTTGTTATCAGGGATAATGTTAATAAATAACTTTTCTAATTAATCTAGGTTGTTACATGTGGACCGCAACTTAGGGTTTCAACCTAATACCATATTACAAATTCGTGAGCAAAGAATTGATTTGCAGTATGTGAATAAATAAAAAGTTATCAACCAAACATTTACTCTTGTCCACCATGTTCCTACGTATATGACATCAACAGAAAACAACTCATTAAGTTGTGAACCAAAATTTTCCCAGACTTTCCAGTGAGTTGTTCTAACTTGAGGGGGCATTGGCATTCCTAGTCGGGAGCTTTCTTTTTTCAGTTATTCTGACACCACATGAATGCAGGATTAGATCCGCAAGTCAGTCTGCAAATTGCATATTAAAATAACAAGAACACTTTTGTGAATGCAGTGGCCTCTGATTAGATTGTTAGACAGATTTTTAAGCACGAACCCCAAGGGGCCAGCATGCCCCTAAATTTGGTCGCCAAAGTACATTTCTGGTGGCTCAAAAGTAAGCTTATGTAAAACAAGACAGAAAATGCAACAATGCAACACAGCCTCTAGCTGTGACACTGGCCACTTTTCCCATGAATTATGATGTGGTGTTTCCTGAAGGCATTGTTTCCGATAAAAAATGAGGAAACTGGTGTCCCACCCTGCAGTACATTACATCCTTAGATGCTTCATATTTTAGCCACTTAAACTCCTGCTTCCCTTCACTCCTAAATTTTCTTTTCTGTGTAGTTTTTTCATAGTCGCCTTAGCAGTTTGAGTAGGTTAATTAAACCAATACATCAGTAGCTTCGACATATTGGCAGGTAACCAGTGAGGTACTGTTAGCTGTTTTTGTAGAATGTTGAACTAAAAGATGCAAAGGAATGCGGATATTTGTGGAACAATAACATTGTGTTGGCGAAGGCTTGCAGTATGGGGATGTAACCTGGTGGCCACAGGGGGCTGCCTGCAAAGAATGTGTGATGGCCACAGAGTAACTTGTTGTGGCCATAGGACCATGGTTAATGTTGAACAACGATAAATATACAATTTTTAGTCATTCTAGTTAACTTCTCATAAAAATTCTAGTAGCTCTTAGTTTTCAGTCTTTCTCAAGACTTCAGAATGACAGTAAAAAGACATTAAATGTTACATATTTTTCCTGCATGTCACTAGACAATAGTGATATTTGAATATCTGGCACAGGCTTCAAAGTTTACACTTGCAATCTGCTTGAGCCAAGTTTTTATTGATTTCTTGTAGTAATGTACAGAGTAAAATTCATTCTACCCTTGTGTCCGTGAATGTTCTCATTCGTCCAGGTCATTGTAAGCCAAAGCAAGATTAAATCGAAAGCAACTGGACTTGTTCAAAAAAAGCCTTTTTGAACAAGTCCAGTTGCTTTCGATTTAATCTTGCTTTGGCATTCTACCCTTGTGGTTAAAATAGACACATAAATAAGTCACTTAGTGTTGTGGTCTGTGGTCTGTATTGTTAACAAGACATGTTGGACATATGTGAGATCAACAAGAAGTCACTGAATCTTACAAATAAAAACCTAACAGTTACAACCATGTGGCCCAAAGATTACACACCAACAGACGCCTTTGGCAAAGGAATGAAAACAGTGGTGATGATGATCCAGTGACCCCATTGAGATAAGGTTTTGTGATAGTAATCCCACAACAAACCTGTTACGGTTCATAGCACTAAATTCCACGATACTGGAAGTTTTCAGTGAGCCATAACAATACAAGTGAATTAGTTTCCTTTGCTAACATTAATGTGAGAGAGTTTATTTCATTTTTAAAAGTTTGGTAGTTTTCCATCCAATAAACTAGTTAGCCAATGTGCTTCGAGTCCTGGCGTGACCTTGCGATTATGCATTGCTTAGCTATGTGTGACCAAATGGGAAATGTGACTCATTCAAGTTGGTAAAGGCAAAGTTTTTGTGGCAAATTTGCATTTCAATTCAAGAAAGAAAATTGTTTTCTTTGTTTGCTTTGGAAGAGTTGTTTTGCTTTTTTACAGTTTTCTCCCTTGTATCAGGCCGTTCTGGACCTTTGTGAACACCACCTGAATTCCTAAATCGGTGCCCCCCTTTTTGTGCCCCTCTTTTCAGTATGCAGCTCCTCTGTTGTGTTTTGCTGGGCAGCAGGGTAAGGACCGTTTGCCAATTTCAGCTTTGAGTATCATGAGTTAGTGATAAATATAGAGTTTGAGCTGAGTAGTGATTAACTTTAAGAACATAACTCCTACTCTTATAAGTATTGTATAAATTTTAAAAAAAGTATTGACTCTCCTTGTTATCCTGCACCACCCATTGTGACTGCAGTGAAGGCACAGATGAGAAGCTCTTTCAAACAGACAGTTACCATCGTCTCATGACAGAATAACTGTTTGGAAAGTTGCCAGGAGCTGAAAGGCTCTGCTTGTTGGACCTGCTTGAATAAAGCCCATCTTTACATTCCCAGCAATGCGTTCCATAAATTAAATCTGGCTTTTCACTTGGAGTATCCATTAGAATATGCTTTCATTTTTTATCCCTCAATTAATTTTTTTTTATTCTGACATATTTTTAAGCAGGTTTTACAGTTTGATTTCCATTATAGAGCTTAATAGTGATCACCTTTTTCCAACAGCTCCAGTTTCAGAAATGAATTTCCCATTCATTCCCTCCACTGTTTCAGAAAATCTTTATACAGAGAGCTTTAAGCCTGGAACCAACCCAACTGACTAAAAGATGAACAGTGACCATAAATCATTTGAAACGGAGCAAAAAAGATTGAAAAACATTAAAAAAGGAGAAGGTACAATACTGTGTACATAATAATTTTAAGAGTGAAGGAACTACCCATCCTATAAACCACTCATTGTTATAGTGATTATATTATGAATAATAGGAGTGCTATAATATATTGTAGTTTGTGCTGTGTGTATATAAAAATTCAATTCACTGACATTATCATTATCATGTTAGTTAATGTTAGCTATCTAGCTAGCCAGCCTGCTGGCAGAGCCACTCTTTCACTGGTGTGGTAAACATTTCCATGGTAACGGTGAGCTCCACCATTCAAAGACATTGCTGCTACACTTTTTTTTTTTAAACAAGGTTCATGTACAGAATTATGGCTTCAACAAGAGCATATACCATAATTTCACAATCTCATAGCTTGTACAGGGCTCAACAAAAGGATTGCCTGCTTGCCTGGGCAAGTAAATCTGGCAACTCATTTGCCCAACTGGGCAAGTGGTAAAGGAGAATTAACCTATTTTGACGCTTATGGCTAATAATCTAAATCCTATTTTAAGAATATGAATGGGATTTTCATTTCTGTCATCTCACTGTTGTGCTCTATTACCAAATATTTTGTAAGTGCTATACGGAAGCAAACCTCGTCTTTCCACTTCTTTTTTATCATCATACTGCAGTCATCTTCATGCCATTGTTTCCCCCTAACCTGACCGGACCATTAACTGGATAACAGAAGACAAATGCCTCGATGCAAATCATTTTCATGGTACAGTGCCGGCTGTTCTTAGCCATGATGGCAATACAGAGTAATTCAATTTCTCCTCTTGGTAGCCTTCATTTTTCACCCCAATGTTTAGGCAGTTTATCACTCTTCTTCTGCCTGCTTCAACTAATGCCTGCCAGATACTGTAAGTTATCATATTATGATCATATGTGTGTGTGGTTGTGTGTGTGTATGTGTATGTGTATGTGCATGTGCGGAAAAAGTCGCTTTCCTTTTGCTTAGTGGTATCACACCCTTGACAAGAGTGGGAGGAGATACCTTGAGGACATCAAGATGCAACAGGCCATAGCTCAGTTGTGACAGAATTCATAATGGAGCGACCTGCTGGGAGACTACAGGGAAAATGAGGCTGCCTGTCACCGTGATAACCCCGCTCATTCCTCGAGCAGGAAGCCCCAGCCTGCTTCGCTGCAGAGGAGGGACATGGCAGTTTGTCACCATATTGCCCAGTTTTCACTCTGTGTCTTCTCGCTCTCCTTTCTCCCTGTTGGCATGGCATAAATAAGAAACGTATAGCTCAAGGGGTAAATATACCTTCAGCTGATTGTTTAGAGAAAGAACGGTTGGAGTAAATTATTTGGTGAGGAGGAGCAGGTGTGCAGCATTGTTCCCTGCAGCTGCAAATTGATTCATGAAATGTGTGAAGGACGATGAATAGACAGAAACCACCATGCACTCTAAATATAGATTAGTTTTATAATTGGGAAGTGTGTTTTGTTATGATAAGCAGACAGATGTTCAGCTGAGAAGCCACTGATGACATTAGTCATCACGTGAAGCAGAAGAGCCCCCTCCTTTCTGTGGGCTGTATGAGTGCATTGTGACATGGCATGGGCGTGATTGCCTCTTACTTTTGTGCTTGCTATGTGCAGGCTTGTTCAGGCAGTACGGTGTTTAACCTGCAGTCTGTTACAACCCTTTGTTATGTGTTTAATAATCTATGGGTGTGTCTGTCTCTTTGCATATATTGCAATATAGAACTACTCCAGCAATTGGTAGCCCTCCAACACACTAGCTTGGGTTTGAGTTTGGGTGCAAAGCTTGAAATCTCAAAAAGGTGTATGACCTGAATTTATCTTATCTTTCACACCTAACTCATTTGGTCTGAACTTCCAGACATTTCAGTTTGATCCAACCCAAAATTACAGGTGTGAAACTTCCCGAGGACCGCTGTCAGCCAACCTTGGTATGACAAAAAGACTTTATTTGTACTTTGAGATATTTACTTTTTATTTTATTGTTTCACGTTCGCTTTCAGCTGGATAGAAGTCAAGATAAGTTACAGCTAATGAAAACACTTTGTGATTTTGCTGCTTCATGATAAAAGCATTAAAATAACAAAATAATTTTTATTATGAAGTGTTTTTAAGAATTAAGTGTTTGTTTGTTTTTTAAGGCACACCTATCAGCACTATTGTATTTGAGATGCAAATTCCAAAAGTCAAGCCAAGCCTTCACGTGTGTGGTGGTCTCATTCCAGATCAAACAGTACAATAGTTTGGTTTGTTTCTAGTGTAAAAACATTTTTTGGGTGGCTCAGACAGGTGTGAAAAGGCCTGACTTTTTCTCCAGCAGCACCACCATGAGGTTGACATTCTTTGTTTTGAGTGAAATATCTCAACAACTGTTAGATGGATTGCCATGAAATTTACTACAGATATTCATGTTTCTAGAGGACAAGTGTTGCTTGTTCAGGAGCTTATTGATATTTCTCAATACTCATCCTTATAGTTAAGACTGTAGACATTATCTGCTAAACATCATTAGCCTATGTTGACTGTAATTGTGAGTATGTTAGCATGCTAACATTAGTATTAAGCTTAAAGCACTGATGTACCAAAAAAAAACAGCCTCACAGAGCTGCTTGCACGGCTGTAGACACTCTTGTCAATACTAAAGGATTCTCTGTATTACTTTTCCAACAGGTTTTAAGCGTTAGAGTCAGCTCTCAGATTATCCCCACAAGGCACATAGAAAGCAGTATTGCGGTTGCTCTTTATGTGTTGGTCTTTGAGTGTAATGAGGCCATGGGACTCGTCTGCTCCTTTTCAGTAGTCTTATAAAAACTCAACTATGGGAATCATCTGTCACATAACACATATATAACATATTGCTGCTAAGTTGTTCTTTGATATTATTGTACAGCTGTGTGAGAGCATTTGGTGAGAGAACTAAAAGGGTCAGTACTTAAATTGTGGTGTGTTACAGATCGTGATAACACAGGGCAAGGAGCATGGAGCTGGAAATGGACTATTATTCATCATACAGTGCTCAGGCTGTATTATCTGTCACAGAAGCCACGTTCTGTTGATTTAGAAAGGGATTGGTATGTGTGTGCACGGCATATAAACTGCCTGGAGTCAGTCAGCTGTTGAATTGATTCTGGTCAGTGATCTCTCTCACTCACACACACACACACACACACATTCCCATTCTGTAAAGAGACAAATAGTCCAACCTCGCCCTTGATGCTTAGCGGCTTTCACATTAGCAGTGTGCTATGGGAACTCAGAAGTCACTCCCCTGTTAAACCGCTTTGACATGAAGTGTTTGCTAATGAGAGTGACAAGGTATAGCCATTTTCTTCCCATGCAGCTGCTGTATGTGTTGGCAGGCAGCGCCTACACCACTCAGTTTAATGAAGCGCTATTGCTGCAGCAGAAGGGCTGGCTTATAAAATGCTGTTCCAGGCTGTTTAACATATTGGTAATGTGTTTGCTGTCTGAGGTTAACTGTGAGGAGTCACAGAATAAACAGACTCTTTCAGGTTTCAGGGATAGCGGTTATGTAAAGATGTAGTACAGATGGGTGATATGATGACGGTGAGATATTACAAATATGCCAGCTGTCAGAGAATTATTTATACCATGTATAGCATGGCAGCTACCCCTTTAATCTCACTGGTTTACAGTGGGTCCCACCCTTTTTGACTTGTGAGCCCTAAAACTAGAAATGGCTTGATACCATTTTTCATGTCAGATACTGATATCAATACTACAACCTTAAGTATCTGCTGACACACTACTGACACTTTTTCTTCTTCAAAACAACTAAGCTGTTGATAATAAGCTAATGGATCATATCAGATTATACTGTTTTCCCATATCTAATCCAGAAATTTTGGCTAATATTGGACTGATAATGAGTATTGGGTCTGCGTCATCCCTACTTAAAACAAAGCAGTCCTGCAGTACTTGCAGCTCCTCATTATATTCTAAGTGTGGAAGTGAGCTATGAACAGTTCAAGCAAAGAGTGATTTTCTTTCCTCTATAGCATAAGGAAAAGCATAAATCAGAGAAAAGCCAGTAAAATCATTTTATTTAATGATGCAATAAGTGATTCTGGAGAAAGATGGGTTTTTTTTATTGTTTAATCTCTTTCCCAAGTCGTCCAACTACCAACACTTTGGATTGTTGGCTCGAAGATGGTTGATTGTTGAGTCTCATTCCCAGATCATGAAATACTGAAATACTACTCCATCACAGGCCAGATTTTCTTAACGGTTCCTTAATTGATTTTTTCCAAAAAATTGTTCATAGACAGGGATAGAGGATTTCATTTATGCAATTGTCACCACTTAAAGCATCTTCTTTCAAAACAGATCATTAACCCTTGTTGACCCTCTGCTTTTTTCAAGTTCCATTTTATGATTTTGTATGGCATCATGCTTCATGTTTCACTGGTATTTAAAGGACCAGTGTGTGTAGGATTTACCAGCATCCAGCGGTGAGCTTGTATATTGCAAACACCTCATGTCCTTCTCTCCTTCTAAGCGTGTAGAAGAGCCTATGATGGTAGCGAAATTCTCAAAAAATGCAAAAGACTGTATCTAGAGCCATAGTTTGGTTTGTCTGTTCTGGGCTGCTGTAGAAACATGGCAGTGCAATGTGGCAGACTGCACAGAAGAGGACCTACACCCTCTGTAAATATATACAGCTTATTATAAAGCAACCAGAACACAATAATTCATATTTTCAGGTGATCATACACTAATGAAAACATGCTTATAAATGTTGTTTTCCATTAACACATTCTGCACACTGGACCTTTAAATATATACTGAATATCCCCTGAAAATAATTTTCCCCATTTTCCACAGGGAGCTGGTGTGCTGATGTGTAAGTGGTAAAACTCTGGAACAGCTTTCAGCTATAAAATAACATCTGGAGTTCTCACACAAGCTGAACAGCTAAATTTGGTCTCATTGGGATCAATCTGTTTTGCTCTTTTTGGGACATAGAGTGATTATATAAAATCATGTTTGTGGTGCACTGTTTCATTAGCAAGCTAACAAACACTTGTTCAGATTTGTATGTAATCTCCAGATAACAAAAACATTTCCAAGCTGCCTTAATAATGTTTCTGTTTCACCTTATGGTTGTAGCCACTGTAATCCATTACTTTTGCTGCCTTCATGGTTCATGTCACCACAGAAAGAAAAAAGCCTCTGGTCATGTGGTCAGAGTTACTCATTTCTGTGTGTGAATGTTGTTTTTCCTGTTAAAGCCCTGTCTCCTAACCAGTGTAGTGTGAGGGACTTGTACACATCTGGCCTGTGCTCAGTGTCTGTGCCTCAAGACTTGTTTGCTCTCTCAACCCATGAAAATGACAGACGGCCCCCTTGTTCCTCTTTAATGTGATATTGATTGAACGAACTCCCAGCTAGAGGACAAAGGGGTGGTAGATAGAGGCTGCCACATCCTTAGATGTCAGTCAAAGAAAGATGTATTTGAGCAGGACCCTCTGACTCTCAGCTGAATGGGAAATACAGTGGATTGATTGTGTTTTTGATGTTTGAAGGTCCAAGTGTTTCAAGGACATAATATCAGCACTACTATTAAGAATCTGATTGATTGGATGTAGAGATGTCTACCTTCTTTTGAATATACTTAGCTTGTGATGCTCAAATCGCCAAAAAAAGACATTTGAAAAACTCAACAGCAATGTCTGTTTTCAGAAATCATGACCTGGTTACTTAAGATAATCCACAGACCTCGCTGTGAGCAGTTTCATGTACGAATTGCTTTTCTTTCTACCAAACTACACCCGCTAACTATATCAGCGAGCTAGCTAGCGCAGTGGTGCTAACGTTAGAGCTAAGCTGAGGAGGACACCAACAGAAGTTATGCTACACTTTTTTGTTGTCCGTCATTTTGATGACCCATCATTTTAATTTTCAATTTTTAATGATATTGATACACAGCCTACTTAATAGCATTTTATTTTCAAAAACAACTCAATGACAATAAGATGTAATATACAGAACAAACTTACAGATTATGGATTTATAAGGGCATGGAGAGAAAAGATAAATGACATCAACCTTGTGGTCACTTTTCATGTTAACAGTGGAGGTGTGCAGGCTGCACCTGGCTAATAAACATGTAGCCAACTTCAAGACTTTCTTGCTAGATTTAGCGACTTTTCAGACCCTCTTAGTGCCTTTGTTTCTTAAAAAAAAAAAAAGACTAGCAACAAATTTAGCGTCTTCAGTCCACGGCTCTTGTGCCAACAAGCACCAGGTCTCTCTCTCCCTCCAGATGTCTGGATATGTAAATCATTTGTTTGATCTTCTCTCTCCCTTTGTGGATTTTTAAAACTTTAAAAGTCTGTTTTTGATTTTGGGGTGAACTGTTCTTTAAGGTGATCTCTGCTTCACTACATTACACTAGATCGCCTTCTGTGTTTTAATCTGTCAAAATGGATTTCAGATTTTCTGCCACTAGTCAATAACTGAAAATATTTGGTTAACGCAACCTCTGGATGCCATTAATGCTTTTACATCCCATCCTGTCACGACCAAAGACATACGCGAACGCTACATTGGCCTTTGGGTCATACTACCATTTTTGTTGACCTCTGAACAAATACATGTAATTATTGTCGAATTATTTTATAGTTGTGTTATATTCAGTAGAAAGAAAGTAGTTCCGACATGAAACTGCTCACAGCAAGATCTGTGGATTTCTGGAAAGAGACATTGCTGCTGTTGTTTTTTTTTTTTCAAATGTAGGTAAATTCTTTAAAGTCCTGTCTACTTCCATTATACATGAGAGAAGGCAGACATCTCTATGGGCCAATATCTCAACAACAAAACAGTCTACATGCATAAATAGCACTACAGGTAAGAGGGAAAATGTGTGTTTTTGATACTGATGTGAAATGTCCCTTTAAAAAAATGCATCGTAGCATGTTGCACCGGCTTAAAATACTGACTAGAAATATGAGTTTGCATGTAGACTGTCAAAAAAAGACAACGCCCAAAGAATGTCAAGTACAGGGCAGAGAAGTGCTCCTGCCGACTGGAATAATGAGCTGTTCTTTATGGATGCTGTCTCTATTATCAAGTGTGGCAGAGACCAGAGGTCTGGCAGAGTGATTGTATGTTTTTATTGAGAGACACACACTGGGATTTCATTAATCATTAAAGGCCGGAGCGTCCAATTTAATTAACTTAATGAAATGTTGTGCATCAGCAAAAAAAAAGAAGCTGGTTTAATCAAGAATCTGTACTATCGGCTGGTCTGATTGCACACCATGTAGCCAGGGAATGAAAAACAGTTCAAAAGCCAGCGATTGCCACAGAAGAAATTCATATTAGCGTGAAAGCACTCTCTGAGACAAGGCCAGGAAATTCGATTGATGTGGTTTGTTGGCAGACTGTTTTTGAGAGGATCTTTTTTTTTTCATATCCGTCTTTTCAGGATGCTCTGGATCTGTTTACTCTCCAGTGTCAGCTGACATGACAGTTTACCAAAGGAGGGATGTACTTCTGAGTACAAAGAACAAACTGAATAAGCCGATAACACTCTTCCTTCCTTCTTTCTTTCTTTCTTTCTTCCTGGTTTCTTTGTTTCTTTCTTTTCTTTTTCAGGTTCAACAGAGGCTGCCTCTCTTTGGAAATTGTGGAGCACTTTTCTACAGTACACTCGCACCCTCCAGTGGTAAAATACAGTTACTGCACCCACATGTTAACATAACTCCCCTGTGACTTTACAATAGGGACAGAACAATACTAAAAACTCAAGGTACAATAATACCATGATAAATAAAGTCCATGATAAGATATTTATTGTAATATTAAAGAACAAAGGTGAAATAATAAAACTGATGTGTATAGGGTTTTTTGTAAAGTGCCTCTGCTCTCTAGGGCTTATTTACATTATGAATTAATCTTTCAGTCCTTGTCTCAATTAATCAATTAGTTGTTTGACCCATCAGTTTTTAGAAAATGGAGGAAAATGTTGATCACCCAAAGCCCAGGGTGATCCTCAAATGTCTTGTTTTGTCTACAACCCAAAGATATTCAGTTTATGTCATAGAGGAGTAAACCAAAAAATATTCACAATTGAGAAGCTGAAATCAGATAATTTTTTGAGTGATTAATCACTTATCAAAATAGTTATTATAAATAGTGATAATAACTCTACGTATGTATAGCAGCTCTATGTATAGCATCTTTTAAAAACAGAGTTTTACAAAGTACTTTGACAGGCAAAGCAAGACATGAGGTGGGAAAACAATTATCAACAGAGGCTAAACACTAAGGCTTAAACAAGGTCACGATCAAAGATAGAGAAGAAGATAAAGTTAAAACAAGTAGACAGAAAGATGCTAAAAAGTGGGATGCAATAAATAAGCAATAAAAAAATAAGTGAATAAATAAAATTAAACTAATAGATTACTTGACTAATCATAGCAGCTCTTCTGCTTTTTACTTTAATACATTTTTTAAAAAGTATCCAGCCATGACCTAAGATTGCGCAAGAAATGCATGAATATGGCATGCATTGCTGTAGGCATGAATAGCCCACAGCAATGCATGTTTGAATTATATTGTATATGTACTGTAGTAAAATAAAAACAATGCAGCGGTCAGTGGCAGTGCTTTTAAAAAACAACATTAAAGTAATAAAATGAAATAATTAACAATGTAATATCATAGTAGATATCATCACAGTCCAGTATGGTATCAAGAAATGTCTTTATCACAGAATTCCAATATTTGATATATTGTTACATCCCTAGTTTACAGTCACTCTTGCTGGCTATAAAACAAATTAAATGTGTCATCTTGACTTGATCATTTGTACAAGACATGTAGCATAAAAAATGCAAGTTCATCAGATTTCTTCATGTCCTCATTGTGTTGCAGATGTGTCCGTTAAGTACAAACATGGCCGTTTGGTTCTGGAGGTCCCGTTGCCCTCCAGGAATGAGAAGTGTCTATTCTTCCTCAGGCCCATGCTGATGAGTGTGGGAGACCTGATCGCAGACCTGCAGAGAGAGGACCCTGGAGCCACTGCCTCTGTCTCCTCCATGGGTAGGACACGAAGCATGTTAGCTGTGTATGCACGTACCAGACCGATCACATTCTTGTGGTGTAGTCAGGCTGGTTTTACCGTTTTTGTCGCAACCTGGTTTGGCTGGTTTGTTGGAGAAGTGAAAGCTAGAGAGCAGCACAGTAGTTTGGCATGATGCCTGCAGAATGCAATTTCACAAACCATTAACTCATAATTTTTGCTAGATTGATTTAACATCCACCCTAAAGGGTTTAAAAGGTTAATCAGCTCGTAGAGTGTCGAAGTTCGCTATTTACCTCAACAGTTACGGGAAATGTACCTTGGATTGCCTGCTGGGTTCATCTGTAGTACAATAGTCAGTGGTTCCCAATTTTTTTGGTTTGTGAGTCCTTAAAGTGGAAGCAAACAATTTCACAATTCTCACTCGAGTGTTTCCATGTGGTATTATTGTTGGTAACGCTGTCGTAAAGACAAAACATCTGTACACATCACCGTTTTCCTCCGAGCCTCACTCTGTGGAGAAATGAGCAACACCACTTTGGAAATAAGAGACGAAACATAAGCATGTTCACTGAAGAGGTAAATTAAAAACTAATGTAATGATGTGTATTGCATAGTAATAACATAGTTGGAGTAACAATAGCCTATTACTTCACACAAACAAATAAACCTACAGCAGGGGCTGGCATCAGGGTGGAGGGGGGAGTAAAGTAAAGAGAAAAGGCGTGAATTTGTTCTTTAATTAAGTCTATAAAAAAATCATGTTCGCTGGCAGACAGATCAAAAAGATGGTGTCATTCTATAAACATTACAGCGTGCCATTTACATGAACATTTAGTCAAAATTATTAGTAAAAGCAGAAAGAGTTTTCAGCTTAAAATTAGGCAGTGTCTACTTTTGACCCTTCAACACAGGTTACGGCCCTTGAAGGGGAACTACACATCAAAGTCTGTTTACAGGTCTCTGAGAGTACTGTTGCATATGTGAAAAAAGTTGTATAAAACCTTTTGTGGCTCCAGTGGGAGCTGTGTGAATTCTCATAAATTGCCTTAAGTCTTGAGTCAGCATCCGCTGGGTCTAAAAATTGAAAATGAAAAAGAAAAAAAAATCTGGGGTGTGTGGAGTTGGAAAGAATTTAGCTTATCAGACCTCTGGAGCTCCTCATCTTGGCTTGAGGCCAGGCGGCTCGAGGGTATGTAAGCTGTTATTAGCCTAACAAACCCAAATCTCTGTCCAAATGTTCAGCAGTCACATTGCATTGTGGGCAATGCAGGTACCAGACTTTGACAATGAAGAAGAATGCAAGGAATACAAAAGACCATATCAGTTCATCACTGTTTCCAAGATTCTAGGATGACATCTTTAAATGTCTAATATTGGACAACTAATTGATTAAACAACTAATGGTTGCAGAGAGCTCTGCTAAATAGGTGGAGTACTCCTTTGTTATGGACATGAGTTATGAGCAGTTCAACCAAGGAGTTCTCCACAACCTCCACCATAGGTTGTTTAATCTGAAGGATCTCTAGAGGCCTGAGGAGACAAAAGTATTTCCCAAGAAAAGCTGTAAAAAAAAAAAAAATACATAGTTTCCTCTAACAGAGAGATAAGTTTCTCTCTCTTTCCTTTAATCATCGTGTGACTCTCTCCCATCTATCTTGTAAAGCTGCAACAATTAGTCAATTAATTGATGAGCTGTCCGATATTAGGTTAATTGGCAACTATTCTGATAATCAGTTAATTGTTTTGAGTCATTTTTAAGAAAAAACGTCCAATGCCTGTGATTTCAGCTTCTCAAATGTGCTTTACTTTAGTCCATTATGACAGTAAAATTAATGTCTTTGGGTTGTGGACAAAACAACATTTAAGACATTTAAGGACATCATCTTGGGCTTTAGGAAACAGTAGAAAGCATTTTTCACTATTTTCAGACAAACAACTAATTGATTAATTGAGAAAATGATACACAGATTAATTGATAATGAAAATAATCGTTCGTTGCAGCCCTGCTATCTTGGGAGCCCAGGTGGGGGAACCACTCTAATAGTTAATGTAGAGGACAACTGTAAATGACATAACATGATGTCGACATGTCTCAAAGACTGCTACACTGAGGTCAGGTAGTTTAGTTACTGTGTTGACCCATAATGCAACACTCCTGTAGTGTAAACAAGGGCGACTCACACTCTCCTAACTGGAAAAACATGCATTTTTTCCTCTAGCAATCACTCCGTCCATCTACACCACCCAAATGCAACACATGCAGACACATTGTTAAGAAAGCTGAGGCAGGTTGACAGGTAGAGCTTTGTCATTTCAGGAAATGTTAGAAATGAGGTGCATAAATTTTCTTTTAGACAACATTTGAGTCTTCCTTATGTTCCCCATGTGTGTCATTCCTTTACAAGGACTATCATTTTGCAGTGATGAAAATCTTTGTTTAGGCTGTAAATTATTGATTCCCTCTCTGGCAATATTTATCTGAGCTGTTTAAGTGCATGCAGAGGTGATTTGTCTACAATTTCATTATGTTTTTATGCAGTTTTTTTTTTTTTTGTCTCTATTTTGTGTTTTTATTGTTTTTATTTGGGCAGTCTGTCAAAACCTTTTTTTGCTGGCAGATAATTGTGAAGTTGCATGACAGTAATAAAAATACTGAGTTGGACATTTGTTCTCTTCTGACAGATGGAGAGCGTGTAGCCAACACCACGCTGATCGACACTCTGCTGGACAAGGACTTCCAGCTCGTCATCAATGATGCCGTTTATAATGTCCACTCTCCTGAAAAGGGTACAAACACATTTCTCCCCAGTCTCATTTTGTCTGCTTCGCAATCACAACTTAGACCTGCTGTGAAATAGCAGTTATTATCTCTGCAGGCAGGACTCATTCCACATTTCTTCTCACTTTCTCACCCTCGTTGTGCCCTCTGCTGCAGTGTGTACGTCCAGTGAGCATGCCATGGAGCTGGAGGACATGAAGCATGTTGTGCATCTGCTGCACACAGCGCTCCACCTGCCTGAACACCACCTGCTTAAAGAGAGGCAGCTGCTGGAGAGACTGGACAACCTCAAACAGGAGCTGTCACCTCTGGAAAAGGTAGTAGACGTGTCTCAACATCTGTATGCCATCAAACCTCTCTTTCTCCCTCATCACTTTCCTTTCAACAGTCTGTCTTTAGTGTCATGTTGAAAGTGACAGATGACATCTGTGACCTGTTAGTTTTGTTGGACAGATTTGTATGAATTATCTGGTAACCCATCCTTTCTTTCATTACCGTCTGACAGATGAGGGCACAGCTGACCCACACAGCAGGCTTCCACACCTCCAGGGTGCTCTGGGCAGGCATGGCCCTCTTATCTGTGCAGGGTGGCGCTCTGGCCTGGCTCACATGGTGGGTCTATTCGTGGGACGTCATGGAGCCCGTCACTTACTTCATCACCTACGCCACCAGCATGGGAGCCTTTTCCTATTATGTCCTTACCAAACAGGCAAGTCTCAGGGACATATCACAAAAACTTCAGTCTTGTTCTCTTCTAGTTGTTCCACTTCCCACTTGAACTGATATATAAAATATAAATATGTGAAATATAAAAGAATAGTTTGACATTTTGGGAAGTAGGCTTGTTCACCTTTTTGCTGAGAGGTAGATTGGAAACTACAGCCAGTGGCAATTAGCTTATTTTAGTATAAAGACTTGAAACAACCAGTCCAGTTCTGTCTGCAGTACATCATCACAGACCATAAAACCACAATTTGTCATTTTTGCACTTTGCTTATTGTATGGATTAAACAAACTAGCTGTGAATGTGTTAAATATTGAGCTTCAGAGGTGCTGGTAGATGGATTATGTTACCTACGGACAGTGCCAGGCTGTTTCCCTCTGGCTACTAACTGCTAACTAGCTACTGGCTGTGGTTTCTTCTTTAACAGATATTAATCTTCTCAGCAAATTAGTGCATTTCCAAACATGTGGAACTTCCTCTAACATGCAGTTATTTAAACTCAGATGTACAAAATCACGCATATATGGTTTTCCTCGCCAAATTAAAAGCAATCCTACCTTATTTCTTCTTTCAGGATTATGTGTACCCAGATGCTGAAGACAGACAGTTCCTGCATTACTTTCATAAGGGGGCCATCAAGAAGCAATTTGACGTGACTAAATACAATGAACTGAAGGATGAACTGTCTGAGGTTGGTTGATTGGTTCACTTTTTATGCAACACCTATTACTTTTTGCTCAAGTGTTAATTGGAGCACAGAGGAGGTGTGTCTTAGGAGGGGTCAGTTAGCACTAAACACAAAGTACAGCTGATAACCCTGCTGAATTCATTAATAATGCAGTCAATAAGTGGTCTCAGTGATTGTTTTGTGTGTGTCAGGTGGAGGAGGACCTGAGGCGTCTGAGAAACCCAACTCAACTTCAGCTACCACTTGAACAGATCCAGCCAAAGCCATGAACGAAGCCAAGCCATGAATAATCTTCACTAACACTTAAAACACTCCAGAGCAAAAACAAATGTTTTGCTTTATTTTGATAATGGCGCCTTTTTACCAGGAATCCATATCATTTTGTGTTTTGTTTACAGTCTTGATAATGATGATCTCTTTGGGAAATGTAGACTCTGAGAACTATTGAAATAAAAAGTATTTCCCTGAATATTGGGAGAATCTTGTGTCTGTCTGTCTTTGTCTTATTATGGAAATCTCAAATCTGTTGTTATTATACTCACTGAAGATTTGTAATAAAGACATGACATGAATACATATTTGCCACAAAAAGAATGAAAGTTCATAAAACAGTCAATCGATTGGGGGAGCAAAACAGTCACTAAAATGTAACACATTTTATTTTACAAAGTCACAACAGTAAGACGACAAAAATACAGGGTCTGTGTATACTGGTAGCTTTGTTTTTCCTGAGGCGTAGATCATATGACACAGCTAAGTGTTAAGTCCACAGTACAGTTTTTAAAAAAATAACACCCATCCTCCCTGAGGTACTTCTCACACTGGTGTTGATTGCCATTTTGGGTGCAAATATGCATTATTAAATTTAGTACTGTAAACTCCTACAATACAAAGAACAGCACAAACATGAATTCCCTTTTTGATGGAGCAAGCTTAAAGACAAACAGCATGTTTATGTCGTGTCTGAATCGTGTGTTATGAGAGATATTATTTAATCATTGGTCCTTACAGAGAGATAATTAAGAACTAAACCCTGATGTGAACAAATTCAGTAGAAGTACCTGTCTTGCAAGATACAGTGAGTTGGGAAGCATTTGTCTGGCTTGTAGATATTCCTGCAACTGACTTTACAGTCAAGAAAACTCAGCTGACATGTTCAACTTCCTCAGAGATAATGTTTAGTCTGAGGAAAGCTTCCCCGTGCAAGGCCACTGGAAATGTTGACTTCTACCATCATTTTGGCTTGTTAAGAACTAAAAAGTCAGCTGCAGGATAAAGCAACATTTGCAACAGTAGTTTAAGCTGGATTAAACAGGCAAGCAAAAAATGTGACAAAATGCTAATAAGAAAAGTAGCTAACAGAATGTGGTCCATAATAATCCTGTGGTTTAAAAGCAATTCCTTCAAAGTGCAAAATGTGTATTCATCTACAGCAGCTGGACAAAATAACAGGAACACCTTAAAATATAATGCAATCGAATACAAGAAGACCTACCCTTGATTTTGATTTGAGATCTATTTGCTTTCAAAGATAAAGTTTTTTGAGTTAGTAGCAGCAATTGACTTTTAGGGAAATAAAAAGAATGTAGTAGATATTGGCAAATACTGTGTATTTACATTTTTAAGCTGAGATGGTAAATCTGTTCAGTTTAACTGTCAAATATCAAATATATTCTATTTTCCCAAAGGACTGATGTTTTATTTAAGGGGGAACTTGCATAAAGTCAGCAATTGGCCCAAGCTACCAAAGGGGGTTTATTCTGTAAAAGTATATCAACTTTCATTGTGTTAGAGAGATGGTTTTGTCCATTTTTAGTCCACCTCTGTCATTTTTTTCCAGGGATCCCTCACATTTGGTTATTATACAGTTGTGACAAATATATACTAGAGGCAGGGTATTTTACTGTTGAACAAGTAATGAATTGGGTTTAAAGCCCCAATGAAGACATTTTATCATTTGATTGAGCCACTAAAGGCTTTTTTCCTTCCTCATCATCACTATTTACTTTTTGTATAATCGTATCGGGATTGCCTTTCTTTGATCATCCTGTTTTTGTTCCTGTTTTATACGAGCACCCGGCACATTGTTCATTTACAGCTGAGTATACAGAGCAACCAGTCTTTTTTCTTTTTTCAGTGAATTAATTGCTTTTTACAGACTGCTCAAGAATCTGATCCATTGTTATAAAGTACTCTGCAAACTCAGTGCTGGGCTGAGTATTATAACGATTGAGCTTGCTAAATAAATTACTATGACACTCTTTCTAAGATACCTTAAAAGCTTCTTTCCTATATTAGTCAATGCATACATTGACTAACTGACTTAATGCATTGGCTTAGCTATGATGAGCCTATTATTTTCTCTCCAATAAATTGGTCTAACTTTGAATTACTGCATTGCTGTTGTATTAAATTGCATTATAATGTCCACTGTATGTTTGTATTCACACGAGAAACCAGATTCGTGTGAGAGACCAGGTTGAGATAGGTTCAACAAACCAGTAAATCAGATACTGCGACATATTTACCGGCAGCTGGTCAATGATATCAGATTTCTCTATGGTCTCCTGCCTTACAGCTGCCACAGATACCTGCCCCAACTTGATTTTCTGTCATGCAAGACCAAGATATCTGGTTTCTCCAGAAGAAACTTGATACAGGATAAACAAAACCACATTTACATGAGGTTTTGCAAATGAAGAAATGGCTTAAGGCCCGCAATATCTATCTGTCTTCAGTGTATGTGAATACAAGTTGTTCCTGTTATTTTGTAACCAATGATTTGACTGTAGAAACCAAGATTGACAATAAGCTGATTGTTCGATGCATATGTGAATAATAGCATTCATTAGCAACATATAGTAGAGGACTAAAGAAAGAACAGCAAAATTGTTTAAAATCTCCCTTTTGGAGACTTGGTTTCCCTGGCATTATTATAAAACCAGCTCATTTGATCAGAGGTCTGAAACTGTTACTTTTTTGGTCGGAAGTAGAGTTTCTTGGTGAGCATTGAAGCAAAGCAGGGTACTTGCTTCTTCCCAATGGCATTCCGGTCACTACTGTTCCCAACACTCCTCATGGATACTTTCCTGTTGACCAGCGTGAGTAATTCTGTGAATTCAAGGGAGTCCCCGTACTTCTGAAGCAGCTCACACAGATCCTGGACATACCAGGAGCCGTTTATGGTCTCCCGGTGGGAATAGTAACCTTAACAAACAACACAGGATGAGACAGGATAGTTATTGACTGAACAGCAAGAGGAACAATTTCCTAGTGGGATTACTATTACATCTTCAAAGGATCAAGTGAAAGCATCAAATGAAGTGTGAATCTCCCCATCATGTTACGACGAGAGTAGAGTAAAAGTTTTAAGCGTCCTGGCTGGCTCACCTTCAGCCACAGAGTAGCACATGATGAAATCAGCCCCAGCCGGGAGGGTGTGTACAGCGCTGGCATCCACCACCACCTCATTCGTCTTCAACTCACTGTCCACAGCATCACAGGCCATCACTGGATCATCATGCTTGTCTCCGCGGCATGCCTAGTGACAGACATGACCACGTTCACTTTCAGTGCATTCTGTGGGGTTACATTTTACCTACAGTACAGTCTGCACGCACACTAAACAATGCACTGCTGTGGACTGAATCTGCAGCAAAACACATTTAAGCCGCTAAAAAATATCAGTATGATATATACAATACAATATATTTTTTTTATATTTTCACCGCTTTACCATGCTCTCAGACAGCCTTTTTGCCATTATGTACCCAACTTCAAATAATCTTAACTATCCCTTTAAGAAGTACATAGCCCCTAAGGGGACATGGGCAAAAACAAGTTAAAACCACAGGTACTGTGGTTAATCCACAGACTAGTCCAGGTCATAAAAATTAATTTTCTGATTAATAGGGTGAAACAGGATGAAGCATCTCTCCAGAGAGGCGCAAGTCCACTCTATGTGCACAGCAGCACATCTTCTTTGATTATTTAATTTTGTTTCCTCTGTAAAGTATCATCTATCCTGACAAGTTTATAACTACAGTTTTTAGTTTTGCTGCTTATATGTCCCACGATTTGCTGCAGTGATATTATTGCACGCATGAAAACTAAACTGAAAGGAGCCTCTCTGATAATGAAAGTGAAACATTAATGAAAACACTGATACATCAATACAACATAGAGTAAAGAAATCACCTGGAAAGCTTGCACTGCCCAACATTTAAAAGGTTACTACAGTCAACAGGGACTGGTAGAGGTTCAGGTTGAAAATAGGTTGTGTAAGAGGTTGCTTTCAATCATTTTAAACTTCTTCATCCATGCAGTAATGTCACTGCAGCAAATATCCTTAACATTTAAGCATCAAAACTAAAAACTGTGGTTATAAATTTGACAGGACAGAGGAAACTCTCCAAGAGAAACAGAAATAAATGATCAAAGAAGTTGTGCTGCAGTGCTGCAGTGCTCCCATATGGTCATGGATTTGACTAAGTTTTGGCTTTTGTTTGCATGTACCTGTAATATGAAGATCTTTGGCTTTCCCACAAGGCTCTTGCACTTGTCTCCTTTGAACATGGATGTGATATCCTGAATGCTGATCTTGCCATCGTAGGTGTAAACATGATCATTCTCACCATGGCTCAGGAAGACAAGCAGAAAGGAGTCTGCATCTGAGTGGTCAGCCTCTGCGGCTGGTGGGACATCAGATATTTGTTAAACTGGCTTCTGAACGACTAAAAGTGTCCCATACAACAACATATCACATTTTGTTACCTTTGCATAAAGAGTACATAAGGGAACAGGAGAGAATTTAGATCACAGTAATGGTGTTGTTTCCTCCTGGATATAAGCTTAGTCATTTGAGTGTCTGTGCTTACCTTCACTGATTTTATCTAAGACTTCCACTTGTTTGTAGTTGTCATAAGTCCTCACTTCGAAGTTTAGGTCTTTCAGTCTAAAAGAAAGTTGATAAAAAGTTCAGCATGTAATGAAATGCATGAGAAATTCTTCCACAGTATTACTATGGGAAAGACTTACAGTCACTGAACAAGTACAGACAAGTTGTTCACACAGTTACCTCTCCAGCAGCTGACTAAGAAGTGATACCTTTTTTCCAAGTTGTAGCGGTCTGCATTTGTTCCATGCCTGTCATTTAACCCCATACGCCAGAAGAAGCGTTCCTGGTTAAAGATGAGTGCAAGGCCTCGTCGTTTGTTGTCCATTTTATACTCCTCTGCAGGATCCAGAGCTAAAGAGCTGTTTCATAATTAAACAAAGACAATACTAGGTGAGCACTGGACCAGATGGAAGTGATTCCCAGCTGATCCAATGACACAAACAAGAAGAAACAGTTTACCTTCTGATGACAGCGTCAGTCTCTGTTAGGTTCTCCGTGCATGCTATAGAAAACAATGCAGACATGAATAAACCATGCAACGATGTAGAATATAATGGTAGCACTTAAGATTACTGGTCACTAATAACATAGTAATAGTGGAGGTAACAGTTTGATAATAAACAGGTCTTAATTAAGTAATACCAAGTAATAATTATTATACTGAAATTTAGTTAACAGGGTAATAAAAAACTACTTAGCAATAGTAGAGTAATATTTTAGTAACAATATGGTAACCTTCTAACAATAAATTGGTTATATTATTTCATCTGGATTAAAAGATGGTAATATATTGACATTACTGGGGTTATAACCTGATTATAATGAGATAATCAAGATCGATGTCTTCAAATTATTGTAGGCTACTATCAGCATAATACCTTCAAAATCACATAAAAGTCTTGGAAGTCAAAATTGGTAATTACCTTGGTATAATGCTGCAATTCACCCTCCCTAATGTCGCAAACATTCCCTTTTGTTTCAAGGAAATTCTGTACAAATTACAGGCTTAATGTTTTGACTTGTTATCTGAAAACATAAGTGGCAGTTTCTGTGTCATAATCATGAATCAAGTCTGCAAAATGTTAAACTACCTGTTGATTAATCTCATGGTAATCTTAGATTAAAGCAAACATCATGAGGCAGGATTAGTGTTAAATTCT
>JAJHUR010072800.1:15567-37189 GCA_027495735.1 Lutjanus campechanus
AAGATCTAAAGTATTTTTTTTTTTTTTTTTTTTTTACATTTTCTTGCACATTAGGCCATTGTAGAAGGCAGTCACGGTCAAAAGTGTCTTAACCAACCAAACGCCTGTTTATTTACCCTAACCTTTACCAAAGTTTGTATTCTGGCCTAATCCTAATCCAAATTCAGTGGTGCCCTTTTCATTATGCTTAGCCTTATGGTTACAGCAGCGTAATGTACACACTGGTACTCTTTAACACACCACCTTCACCTTTTTCACCACTGCACTATGTAACTGTCAATCTCACTCTGGTGAGGTGCCAGCTGGCTGTTGGCCAATATACTACACACCTCCCCACCTCTGCTGTGATGACAGACACATCCATATTTCCAGGACTGTGTTTTAAGAAGCACTGACGGAGTCAGCAGGCGTATTTTCCCTGTGAAGGGTGGACGGCTGTGATGCAGCACGACTCAAAGCAACTGTTGCAGACATGGAGCACAGAACAGATGACCACTGTGTTTTTATTATTTTTTTGTTAATCATTCATACTCTTTTCCCAACGTTCTGGATTTTTTTTTTTGTACTGACTTGAAAGTGTGAATTTAACTGTTTCATTTCTTGCATCCAAGGTAGATTACAACGCTTAACCCTGACGCAATCCACAAGGTCTGACAGTGACCTTAAACCACAGATAGTGTGAGGTCAGTGATCATGAAAATGTTACTCATGAGCCACATTTAAGTGTTATTTTATGAGTCAGTGCAGGCTGACAGTTTCCACGTGCGGCTTGTGTAATGTGGTGATGTGCTTCGAAAATGTAATTTTTCTTTTGAATTACATCAGCTATTTTTTTTTAAAACAGTTCATTCACAGATTTTGGCTCATAAATCTTGACCGTTCTTGTGAAGGTGAAAGTA
This sequence comes from Lutjanus campechanus, assembly GCA_027495735.1. Lineage (NCBI taxonomy): Eukaryota > Metazoa > Chordata > Actinopteri > Lutjaniformes > Lutjanidae > Lutjanus > Lutjanus campechanus. The sequence continues at coordinate 16,467 of JAJHUR010072800.1, forward strand.
CTGTAACTCAGAGCTACATGTTCAGAAACATAAAGTCACAGACAAGTCAGTTGTTTGGTTTATCTTATTTTCGTTGCAGGCCAGTGAAAACCGTCTTTCTCGGTGATTTAGAATTTTTCACCTAAACTCAATAGAACCAGCACCTGACTGTCTGTATCTAAACAAGCATCTAAACAAGTTTAAAACTTCTAATAAAACAGAATTGACTCAATGTCTGATATCATTGTTATACATTGAGAAACATCTCTGTGCCTTAACTTGGCAGGAGTGTTACTTGGATAAACTAACATCAGTGTGTATATAGTGTGAATGAAAGATTAATCAAAGATAAACCTGTTTAGTGTCTCACATGTTATCAGCCTATCCATTATTCTTAGTATTCTCTATACTTCAGAATATCATAATACACGAAGAAATGAAGGCATTAATCATCAACATTTCCATGGTAAACACATTATGCTTGAATTCACTTAACACATGAGAAGGAGAAGTGCTAATAGTAATCGTGTGCCTTGAGGTATGTAATAAGGGCTTGTAGAGTCTGTGTTGACAGTCAGATTGACAGATGATGTCTCCATAACAGATTGAAAACAGCATGTGATGTTTGATGTTGAGTCAGAGCTTCCATCAGACAGGTTACAGGCTTTTTGTTTTTTATGTCAGCTGCTGGATACTGCCTTGTGCAGTGGAGAAAGTTCCCAGCGTGACAAACAGGGACCACATACTGTAAAAACCAGATGGAAAGATAATACGATCGTGAATATTTTTTTAAGCTGAGTGCACATTAAAAACATCTGCATAGATACAATTGCTCCACTGTTTTGTGTAAAACATTGCATGAAAAGATTGTTTTAAAGATCCATCGTATAAGATTTACAGGGGTCTATTGGCAGAATATGGCAGAAATGGAATATAGCCTAATACTTATGTTTTCATTGGTGCAAATAAGAACCATTGTGTTTTTGTTACCTTAGAATGAGCCATTTATATCTGCAGAGGGAGCAGGTCCTCTTCCATGGAGGATGGCATGTTGCGTTAAGGCGTACACATGTTAAACACAGATTCAAGATGAAACTTTCCCCCTTCTGCAGATGAATAAAAACAGCCTTCCAGTGTCAAACTCAGCAATATATCATTCAGTGGTTTATCATTCTACACAGTAAAGGTCGAACATCCAAGTGGAGTATTGATAAGTGGTTGTGGTTTCGATTGTGGCCAGTGGGGAGACCACTACTCTCTACTGAATAATAACCCAAACTGAGCAGCATCCAAGCTTCACATTCAATTAAAAAAAAAAAAAAAAAGCTCGATTGTGGTGGCTTCCTGCTGACATCCCAGTATACACTCTTTTGACCTCTGTTTTTTTCCCCTAACTTTTTTGAGAATCTCTTAGGCAATCACTTCCTGCATTCCACATGTCTTTTCTTGTTGTCTATCTATGGCAATGAGTCTGTGGCCTGTTGTTCGTTTGAAGATTGAGCCCCATTGGATGCAGTTGTGGATGGTTATGTAAGGGGGGGGGGTATAACACAGAAGGCCAGAACAGACTGGTCCAGAGCAGACTTCAACTGCTGGGCCCGCTTAGTATCATTACTGAGTCACTGTGAATGATGAAGCAGAAATGGGGCCCGTAGGTCTACATCTGGAGAACAACCAAAGCATTCTGTAGCCAGGTCTGATGAAGCATTCTCAGCTTTCACCTTTAAGTGTTCAGTTTGAAAGCACAGATACTCAGAGCACTTAGGGTGGTAAGAATATCCACATAAAAATGGCCTCTGTGGGTAGGTGACAAACGACTCTCAAATGATTCACATCTTGAGCTTTAACACAGTCTGGGTGATTTACTGAAAGGTAATGTTTCTCAATGTAAACACTTAAATCTAAATGAGGTACATTATGCACCAAAACACCAGCTTTGATTAAGCTATGCTGACAAATTACTTTTAAATGAGCCATAAAGGACAACTTTACAGGCTCTAGGTGATTAAGTAGAAACATAATATTGTTCCAAACACATAAAACTAAGCAGAGGTAGTAAATGTTGATTAAAAGGGTCATTTCACTGTAATCACAAAGGCAAGCACACAATATTTTGTTGCTTGACACACAGCCCATGTGTAGCAATACAGACGATTTCAGTTTATGTGGTCAGGTTATAAGATTTCTTCCTCCAACCAAATGCAGCAGAGGTTAATGGAATTTGGTTTGTGGTGATCACAGCATTGAAAAATGGCTTCTGAAATACTCTGAATACTTTGATGAACAGGACCCTGGTTAGGACAAAGTTCAGAACTTTGCTGTAGAGTGTTTTCTTTGGAACTATTTTTTACCACTCGGGATGGAGAGGTCTGAAGATTACACAAAAAAAACAAGGACATTTTTTGTGGAAAGAAAGTTTGCTGGTGAGTATTTCAAACGTAATTTTTCAAACATGGATAAACACCATTAGCGGTAGGAAGGAAAATACAGCTGAAGTGAACTGGGAGTTTAAATTTTATCTCTAGATACATTTGGTTATCAAACCATGTTGAAACACAACTTCAAAATGATATGATGGTAAACCACAGCACATTTTTTCTGTTACTCTAATTTTACACATTAAAATATAAAAATACCTGAATGTGGAATATTTCCTAGTAATACAATTGAGTACAGTAATAGCTGTCATGCAGTGACCATACCAATGCTGTGGCCCTTCAGAAGCATTTATACTGAAATTTTAACAAAAAAACAAACAAACAAAAAAAACCTTGATACACCATTTTCCTCAGTGCTTATACCCTGATATAAATTTTAGGCGATACTGCCCTGCTTATAACATTTAAAGCATCTGGAAATTTGACTTTAAATCGTGAAAATGCGTGTATGATATGAAAGTTTAGTGTCTTATCCACACAAGTCTGAGTGAAAATATATAATAATAATAATCTTCATAACTACTAGAAAACCTAGTTAAAATAACTACATTTTGCTGTTTAGACCATTTTCCAAGACTGTGTGGGTGTGGCAGATCATGTTTTGATTGACAAATCCCTCAGGACCACTGGGACAGAAGCTAAGCAAACCACTGCCACGGATGAGGGCAGCTGCACAACACATTTTAGCCACATTTAAAAAAAAACAAAGTGGAAAACTGAAGTCATTATATCGCTCCAGACTTCTTTACAACGTTACTTGCCACAGATCGAGGCAGCAGCTTCAGTTCTGACTGGTTTGTGGAATTATTTGCATAAATGTCCGAGCACTTGCATGCGTAATTCAAACCCAATATAAGGAAAGTGAACAAAAACTTAAATTACAATATTTTAACTTGATTAAAGCTAATATCTAATAGATGCTTATTACCATGCACATAAAATCCTAAATTACATAGTTAGAAGGTTATTGTGCTGTTGGGTTTTCAGTAGCTTTAACCAGTACAATAAAAAGTTCATCTCGTTTGAGCTCCGACATCATACGACCTCGGACCAAACGCTGAAAGTGACAGTCCATTTATGAACTTCACAAGCAAATACACACATGCCAGAAATCATACTCCATCCATGTCACACCTGGTTTTGTTGCATGTAGTGTGTCCACAGTCATGACATTTTTAGCCAGTGAGGTTATGTGACTGCAGAGCAGAGTGTGTATGAGGGGTTCAAGGTTTATTTACTGTGCAAACAGAGCTTTCTTATTACTACAGCATGTTTTCACTGTTTGATGTAGTGAGAGCGGCGCCACACACAAAGTAAACAGATGTGACATACACACAACACAGTAACTCTTCTGTTTTGGCTTAATTGATCAGCTTATTGCTTTTATTGCTCTCTTGAATTCTTTATTATGTGGTTTTTTTTTGGTTGTTTATTGCTTAGAACTGGATTTTTTCTCCTCTGTGCCCTGTGAATGTTCCTTTTCTCCCTTAATCAAAATGCCATCGCTGTTATGAAACTTGTTATAAAACTAATGTGCAGTGGTGCAAAGTAAGTACATTTACTCAAGTACTGTAGTTAAAGGACCAGTATGTAGGAGTTATTGGCATCTAGTGGTGAACTTCCAGATTGCAAACAACTCGTCTGTCCATTCTGGGCTACTGTAGAAACATGGTGGGGCAATATTGAAGAGGACCTGTGCCCTCTGTAGATATAGACAGCCCATTCTAAGGTAATAAAAACACAATGATTCTTATTTTCCATTGATTATGCACTGATGAAAACATACTTATTCTGCCAATAAATCTCTGTAAATCTTCACACTGGACATTTAAGTACAATTTTTAGGTGCTTGTACTTTACTTTACTTGAGTGTTTCCATGTTTTACTACTTTCCACTTCTACTCCACATACATTTCAGAGTCAAGTATTGCATGTTTTACTCAACTACATTTATTTGATATCTTTAGTTACTAGTTACTTGGCATATTCGTTGATGGTACAAAAGTCAGCCACTAGATTGTGATGTAAATTGTACATTAAGATGAAACTTAAATGACAAGCTGGCCATTAAATAAAAAAATATATACTGTATATATACAGTATTAGCTCCTCATTTACCAGCTGCAACATTAAAGTGATGAACCCATTAAACATACAATATGTAAGTTCTGCCACTAGGGGTCTCTGTCACATTAAATTAATAACAAAAGACGTAGTTTGATGATGTTGTGAAGTAACACAGGATCATGGGAGTTATTATCTTTTAAACAATCACCACTGAAGATCAGATCTATCTGACGTGACTCAGGCAGAAATCATATGAATCAGTGATGAAATATTTAAGTTTTATTTGTTCAGCGTGTCTCATGTTTTCTAGAAGTCACAGCAACTACCAACTATCTGGATGACTGGCAAGAAAGACCCTGTTACTTTTTCTGAGCGTTTGAACATCGGTGGAATCATTTGGGATAATGTAAGTACACAACTCAACAAATTTATAACAGAAGCTTTTAGTAGAGCCTGTCCGATATATCGGTCAACTGATATTATCAGTCCAATACTGGTCTATCACAACTACATTGATTTATATCGCCATATATGTTGTCTGAGATGTGCCCATATGAAAACAATGCAGATTTAGCTTTATAGGCAGCATTTTATATATATTTGATCCATTTTCTTAATTCAGGTTTAATATATACATAAGTTTTGTTCTATTTGTGTTTTTGTATTTACAGTTATATTTTTTAAAGATACTAGTGAAAATTTATCGTTTCAGTGACCTGATATTTTGAATGATAGCGTTTATTGCTACACTGTAAAATATCCTGCCTCCATTACATATTTTAATCTCAAATGTTAACCACTTTTGAGGAATCATTGCAAAAAATGTTTGTTTATATATATATTCCTATACTTTGTATATTATATTCAGTATAAAGAATATTGGCCAATAAACAGATATCAGAAAGTTTTTACTCTCCAATATCAGTATCGGCATCGGCCCCAAAAATCCAACATCGGTTTCAGACATTTTAATGCTGAAATGTTATGTTATAGCTTTAATGCATCAATAATTATTAGTCAATAATATCGTGTAAATTATTCTAAAATGGACCATCCTGCACAAGTACCTTAAGTACCAAATACTTATGTATATTTTGATTTTGTAAAAATTGTTGAGTGCACAACTTTTAATAAGAGTTTTCTACACTGATATCGCTACTTGTACTTACTACAATGTCTGAATATTTCTTCCACCACTGCTAATGTGTACAAATATAAGTGTGCAAATTTAGCTTTAGTCCTCACACGGTCCCACCAAAGCTTTGTGTGTGTGTGTGTGTGTGTGTGTGTGTGTGTGTGTGTGTGTAACCTGCACACAGACGCCTGCAGGTTATGTACATGTTGGAGCTAGCCTCCTCTCAAACACACACCAGGGAAGATTTATGTTTGGCAACAGTAAGTGAGTGTTAGAGTTGGAATGCTAATGGTGTCACTGAGTGCAAATGACAAAGTTCAAAAAGTGAAAGACAGTGATGGGAACCTGAGGGGTTTATATCATCTCTGAGACACTGGGGACTTTCCCCATCCAAGCATGTGTGTGCGCGTGCGGTAGCATGTGCTCCTTAAATCAAAGCTGTGTCTCATTATTTGAATGGCAAACAACGGTGCTATCAGCAGTATCATCGTTGCACTTTATAATTCATTTTTACACCCCACAAGAGCAACATCAAGCACCACACGGGGTGTCGTACTGACTGCACTTTGCCGTACGCATGGTTGTTTGCAAATTTTAAAAAGATATAAACCAGATGAGAAACAATTACGTGTCAAACTGGAAAAAAAACAGGGTGAGGTGCTGAGTATAGCAGCCTGAAAAGTCCTGACTTCAGCTCGTTGTAATCTTGTGAAGAGCTCTGGAGAAAATTAAACACCATACATCAGTGCAGACTGCACTCGAGCCAATAATGGTTTTCTTGCCAAATTATCATTACTTTCTTATGGTTCAAATAAGCATAATTCATATTCCAATGTGAATTTTGCTCTCAATTGAAATTTAGAGTCAGTCAATCAGTTCTGCCTTTGGCTCAGCATGAGCTAATTCTTTCACTTTCTGCAACAAGGATTTTATCCAGACCAGCCATGTGGCTTTGTACAACCCACACAACCTGCACCCATGCTGCCTGCCAAACCGCCCTTGTGCAAGATAGTCGGGATGGGTATCATTAGGATTTTATCAATACCAATACTGATATCGATGTTGCTTTTCAATACAAATAGTTATCAGTACTTTCATTGATACTACTCACCATAATGTGGTGCAAAATATGAGGACATGACATGAAAAGATGTGAAAAGATCAGCGTTGCAGCTACGTATAACCTACAGATGTCAAGCACTGTGCGTTAGAAGCTAAAATAATTATTTAGTATTTTAAAAAAATTGAGCTAGTATCTCAAAAAGTGATGTATCTTAAAATAATAAGAAACTTTTCAAAATGACTTACATATTAAGTCATTATTTTGAGATAGTAACTCTGTGTTTAGAGATAGGGGAGACCTGGGGCAAATGTAACATTTTTAATATTTACTTTCACAGTTAACTACTTGAAATACACCAGATTTGTATTTAAACTAATTTTAAACAAAGCAGTTATGCTTTGGGCACCCAAATGGGCAACAGAAGCCCTGGAAAAGATTATTTTCAGTTTGTTTTTTGTTTTTGTTTTTTTTGTTTTTTGTTTTTTATCCTGACCATTATAGAATTTTTGAGACTGATGATGATACCGATATTAAGGAGTTAAGGAAAATAGAACTGTGATTGGTTAATATCAAGCTGGTAATAGCAGGAGACTGTTGTATCTGTCTGGCTCTAATTTTATTATTACTTTTTGGCCGAAATAAAAAGCTTAATTGATTCCTGAGTTGTATTTAGCTGCATTTTCATCAAATTTAGGAAAGCGAGCATTTGAACATTTTGCGTAGTCTGCTTTTTACGTAACATTCCATTAATAGTGACAGCAGTATCGTTTGTCCAGGAGATTATTGATATTTCAGTACTAACCAGTCAGGCAGCAGTACCGGTATAGTCCCAGTTAATGATATCCATCCCTACAAGATAGCAGCTCTTTCCACCACTGCTCTGTATCTGATCTCTGATCTCTGTGGAGGGAGCAACCAAACAAAAAAAAAAATCTCTCCTTTGGGGGGATTAGTGGAACACCACAAAAACTAAGCTTATGCAACAAACAGTGCCAAAGCATCTTGCCTTTCAATTTCAATCAGAAAAAAGCTCTGTATAATTCTTTTTCTCGTTCCCTCAGGATGCTTTGGACTTTTGCATCCCAGCTGTCACTCTCCTTCTCCATGGCACTTGTCCGACTGTACAAGGTTATGCAAGACAAGTGAGCAATATAAACATGTCAGCCCCTGAGAACCAGGCCAGGGCAGAGCAGGCCAACTGAGAGTCTGCTGAGTCCTCTTGATGCTATTACTCACAGGCTTTTTAAGATGAAACGGAGGGAACTGTAAGTCATCTCTGTCATCTTGTTCACATTGCCTCAGTCCATTCACATGTTCACTACTTTTATTCTCTTCTTATCCATCTAGTCTTTATTAACAATGCGCTGATCTAATACTTTCCATCTGAATCATTACTAATTCTGTCCTTTTGAAGTGGATCAGCTATCGGTTAAGATCTGACCGATTTAGCTTATTTGTCAGTGTCATGAAATTTCTTTCCACTATCTGTTACATTCACTCCGTCACATGTTGGCAACTCAGTTTTTAGTGCCACAGCCAAACCTCGACTCATGTATCCAACATAAAAATTAGCCCATGTCAGTGAGGTAAAAGTTGGTGAGAAAGAGAGTGCTTGTATCTGATCCATACTTTGTATCTGCAGATACCCAGAGTTGAGCTATCAGAGTTGTAATGGGAGAACAAAACCTTCATTTGTGCATCTCCACTCTTTATTTTCAGATATATAGCATCAGTAATTAAGGAAAGATTGTCCAACAGAATCTTTGTTTTCATGCAAAAGTTAGAAAATCTCAAACCTTGGAGACTATAGGGAGGTCTCACAAATCAGCTAATGTGACTTCAGTATACTTCAGCACTGTTATCGAGATCTTATTCTTACATCAAGTGAAATTAGAGAAGTATTAGTAAAATGTAGCACATCAGAAGAATCAAAAGTAAAACTACTGTTAAAAAAAATGGTGCATTGACTTCTTTAATGCCTTTTCACTCATGAAGGTCTGAACTAAGGCCCCAACCAAGGTTGATGTTTCATGTCTCCGCACTAGCTGTCGCAAGAAGCATTTTGTTTTCCGGGTGTCCGTGCGTCCATCTATCTGTCCCATTATCGCGAATGCGATATCCCAGGAATGCTTGGAGGGAATTTCTTCAAATTTCGTACAAACGTCCACTTGGACAAGAAGAAGAACTGCCTAGAATTTGGAGGTCAAAGTTCAAGGTCACTGGGGCCTCACAAAACATGTGTAACATAACATGTTACATAAACATAAACATAACTCAAGAATCCATACACTGACCATGACAAAACGCACTTAAACATTCAGTGAGATAAAAGGTTAAGTGATAACATTTCATGTCCAAAAGGTCAACTTCAGTGTGACATCAAAATGTTCAGCTCTCCATCATTCTTCTGTACTTTTGCTAAAAAATACACTTAATACGTGTTATTAAATTTGATCAGAACCTTGAATGGATATCTTGGATTGGACATGGATGTGAACTGTAACTTCGACTGGTTCACGGAGCATATAAGTGTGAGGTCGTGGACCCATTTAGTTTTAGTTTCATGTTGCTTTTATCTGTCAGTTGAACATTTGGTCTTTGTCCGCTCCACATGTGTTGTGTTGTTTTTCCATCTAGTTCTGGTGATAGTTTACCAGATCTTCCTGTTACTGGGTCAGTCAATAACTGAATCATCCCCAAAAAATGTTTTCACTCTAGAAACGAACAAACTATTGTTCAGTTTGATCTGGACCACCTCTTTCAGTTTGGTCCAGACCATGGTCTGGGGAGGATTCTCACATGTGATTTTGGTTTGGAACAAAGTGAAAAGTCTGAAAGTCCGGACCAAATGAGGTAATGGACTAATTTTTTGTGAGTTTATTTTATGTTTTGAATGGAAACCCTTGTTCTGTAAATTCACTGGAGAGTTAATGTGCAGTATTTCCCTCTCGAACATGATTAAGCAAAACTTATAAAATTGGATTCCAACTCTGAATAAACCTTTAATTAACTAAGGATTGGACTAGAGTTACACTTCTGTAGTGCACCATGCAGGACCAGTTTTTGATCCAACATGTCTTTATTTCCATTATCTCAGGAGCTGCTTGAACAAATGTGTCAACAGCAGAGACATCTGGAGGTCAGTTAAACTATATGTGGTCCTTATATGTTACGCTGTAGTCAGAGGTTAAGCTATAACCAGATCATTTACGCTTGAAACTCAATCATAATCTGAGAGCGTTCACTGTAAGCTTTTTCCATCCTCCAGTTTCTGTGTTTCTTTCCCACAATTGATTAAAGGTAATTCTTTGTTTACTCCAGTAAAAATACTAAATTTCCAAATAATGAGCACTCTTTCCACACAGAGTGGCAGACAATCAATGACTCTGGCTGTGTGTTTAATGTGTGCATCTGTGAGTGCGTGTGTGGACAGGTCATGGGGATGCATTCATGCATGAGGATCAGCCCATCATTTTAACACTTTTCTCTAAGGGGGAATTCATTATTGTGATGAAAGGAGTTAGAGAATAAACGGATGCCAAATACTTTTAAATCTAATTGGAATGTAGGTAACGTAAGTGATAAAAAAAAAATCAAACGATAAAATGAAATGAGATTATCATTGATTTATGACCCCATAAGACTTGGCTCAGTCCATCATCAACTGCTTTTTTATCCACATTAACTTGTTTATATTATATTATTTATATATTTATAGTGTGATGTTTGTCTAGCATTGATTAGGAGTATTCCAGTTTACATAAGGATTAAATTTAACGTATTTTAAAATGAAAATCCTCAAATACTCATGTTACTACATATTTTGCAAGCAGATACTATAATACTATATGCATATACCACAGTGGCTGTAACTCAGCACGATGCTATTTAAACCGTCTTTACATCGTCAATCTGAGCACCATCGCAGAATCGTAAATCAGCAGGTCAGCAGTAATCTTGAACAGGACATGAAAGCAACAATCTTATGATGTCGGGGTCAAAGCAACGAGTTTGCACAGCAGAGAGTTATGGAGATGGGGTGGAAGGGAAGGCTGTGCTTCCAGCAGCCGCAGGCAGCTGTAGATCAGTCTCACAACAAGATATGACCTACATGTCTTAGGCAGGCAGACAGACGGAGAGGAAATATTAAAACCTCCAGCTGCCTGGATGGTTGACAGACACAGTTCCTACCAGGTTTATCTTGGTGGGGTTCTCCTTATATAACCTTCCACCTTCATCTGGTTCACAGCCAAAAAGTTTTACTTGAAGTTTCATTGGTCAGTGTTTCCCAAACATCACTTCTGTGTTGTCTGAGTGATTTCAAAATTATAGGCTGCTTGTTGAAACATCCCTAAGAATTTGATTTGATTTTAATATACAGATTTTTGTTGTCTTGGTTATTGACACATTCTTTTTCTGGGAATTATATTTTAATTTAAAAAAATGGTTTATGAACAGTTTAGTTTAATCTTGTATAGGATGTAGATTTTTTTAAATGTTTCCAGTGAGGCCAGTGTTCTTTTGTTATTGTGCCAAAGTGTGTGTAAAGCAAATGCAGTAAAATGTTAAAGAAAAAAGCTGATCTGTGCAAGTTTAAACCTGAAACTTTTCCCTTTTTTTTCTTTGCCCCTTGGAGGCAGCGGAAAATAAGTTGTGAACGATTAGCAAGCAATTATAGCTACTTTAAAGATGGTAGTAGAATAAGGTTTTTACAGGGTCATGGCTCAGTGTTGATTTGTTTGCAGTTTGTTTCAGATAGGCCTGATACTCACGATCACTGTTTAAACATTAATCACATTTTTCAAACAAGTAGATATAACTGGTGCTTTTCACCATAAGGACACTGCTACAGGAGGAAAGCGACAAGGACGGTCCTCATATTCTTATTTGGGTCCTTGAAATCTGTGAATAATAAAGGAATTTAATGCCGCATGGTCACCATGCTGAGTTCAGAAGATGATTTGTTTATATTTGATTTATATTTTTCCTGCACTGTGCATGACTCTGTGGAGCAGAAAATGTGGAGACAAAAGTACAACTATTTGGTATTCAACATGCTGAAACAGGACATTAAAAGTTGATGTTTCTGTGAGTCACCTGCTGTAAGGCTGCGTCAACGTCTTTTACACAAACAATTGAAACTGGTGCATTCAGGAGAGAAGGGCAGGTCAGAACGTTCAAATACAAAGAGGTTCATACAAATTTGAAAGTCCACAAACAGTGATTTGACGATTTAAATATATTTTTTATTTAGCCTGAAGGTTGAGAATCACTTATCAAACTAAAATAAATTTGATTTGTCTGTGTTGCCTTTGTTTAAATTTTTAACACATTTTATTCTCCCTCCCAAAAACAGTGTTCATTGTAGAACCATCAAAAACTGGAAATATGTCAAAATTTAAGCTGCTTCATCTGCTGTGAATTCAGTGGGTATTTCAATAAACCCTTCAACCTGTAGCAGCTAACTCAAAGGAATATAAATAATGCTGCCCTGCCAAATGTCGAAACTTAAACTAAAAAAATAAGTCTGAATGCCTGAAGCCAGTGGGCCGAACCGATGTCAGTTGCTTTAACTGTATGGAGCCATTTAGTCTGTGTGTGCTTTGGCCAGCTTAGCAACATTTTTGCCAGTAGGAATTGAATTGTGAAGGACGTTTAGGAAAATGCAGCCCAGCGACTTGTGCCATGATATAGTTGTGGAGAAGTGTAAGGCCCATGTTCTGCATGAGGATCCGAGGTCTCTGCCTGGCTGCTGTTTAGCAATGTATAATCATGATTTCTTTTACACTGTAGAGCCACATTTGAATTAATCTGATTTCCTCCCCTTTAAAAGGTACTAATGATGATTTGAGTTCTCTGGACCTTATTACAAGACCCTCTGTGAGGCTAATAGTCCAGCACTCGTTGCCATTTCAGTTACACGACAGCACTTTCCATTTGTTGAATTCAAGGCAGTTGTTCTACAAGCGTGTGCCCCGAACGTCCAGTTAATCTGCTCAGACAATTGAAGTAGGAAAGTGGGCAGAGTGGTAATGGAGTAAACTTGTCACTGCATTGGAAAATAGAGGACATGTGTTCACTTATTGGCTCGCTGTGTCTTTCCCTTGGCCAAGACCTCATGCTGTGATGTCCCATCAGGCCATTCCTGTCTGAAATGATTCCTGGCTTTCTCTCCCCCTCTCTCAAATACACACAAGTCTACACTATCACACACAACATGGCTCTATTTCCAGCTTCATGTGTGTGAAATGCTGTAATGTGTTGACACAAAGTCTAGGGTTTGCCCACACAGAGATGCAATCAGTTACAGGGAAGTTTTTAATTGAAGCTATCACCTTATAAGCATTTACAGTAATAGATAAAAGCACTTGTTGTCTGATGGGGGCACGGGGGGTGGGTTGTACCTCCTGGTGCCCCCATGTTCTAAAAAATGCGGCAAAAATGCCCTTCCTCTCGACAAAATGCAATAATTTAGTACATCGTGACTTCCAGCATGCTGGTGCCCCAGCACATACAGCTGGGGCCCTTTCTATTTTTTTGGCCCTTCACCCTCAGACAACATCAGTCTGCCACTGGATAAAAAAACTATAAATTATATCTCATTTAAAAGCATATAAAGTTTAATGAAGAGCAGGGAACATGCACCAAGATCTGCAAATGTTGACCTGAGGGAAACAAAGAACAAACCTGAGTCATCTCCAAAGCATCGCTTTATAATGAGAGTCAGCAACTTCAGAGTGACTCAGTGATAACTTGCTGATTTTGGCGTTAGTAAATATGTACCTTGAAGGACAGAGGCTTGCACACCTGTTTAGCTGCAGTTCATCATAATATAAGTTATCGGTGCGTGAAACCTTTCAAATCCATTCCAAACACCTTCTTCTATAATAGGATTTGAAGGTTCAATCTTCCAAGCCTGAAATATCACCGTTGCCAGAACAGACTAAATGAATTTTCCTCCCCTCAGGTGATCGACTACCTAATTTGCCTAGACTCGCATTTTGAGCTTTTATAGCATCTTTCTTTGTCAATTGGGCGTCATCTGTTTCATAAATCACTTCAAGGAAACGTTATCCGGCCTCACAGTTGCTTCGCGTTTCAGAACTCGATTGTGTCTTATCATTTCTTCCTTGTGTTTTATCATTTTTATATGCAAAAATCTGCTCCAAGTCAGCTTTGGATTCTTGACACGTGATGCTTGTGAAAGGTTTAATAAATTGAGATGGTTTGTTATTCTCCTTTGATACCAAACTAACTAATTTGTTAAACCCAGAGGAAATCCCCACTTGTCTCCTCTGATCTCCTTGACTTCTGTGACTCCTCATTTCCTTGCAGCTTTTCACAGCATGTATTATAAATGACTCATCACGCTGATTCTAGGAAGAACTCATTCTTCCCATTTAGACAGTTATTACAATGAGGTTATGGAAATCAGAAACATCTTTTAAGCCCTGCATGAAAAAAGGTGATGATGAGCGATTGTTTTTTGCTCTTCTTTTGCAGACTCACCACTTCCATTCACTTAATCTCTCGCTGGCGGTGTTATTTCTGTGGCCATGACACTGAAGCAAATAGCAAACATCAGCTTCTCTCTAAAACTTTATGGTCACCAGAAGGGTGCACCAGCGCAAAACAGCTGTTGCTGTTTGTGTCCACATCTGTTTTTGCTTGTATGTGCGTGTTTGCTTAGTAATGAGTGGAAGGATCATCACTGCTTGATTATTTTCTTTAACTCAGCAAGTACAGTAATAATGGAGCAGTTACGAAATTACAGTTACACCTACACCGGTGTAACTGAATGGACTGAATTGGCCCTTTTAAAGGGATCATTTGGATTGTTTTGAAGGTTGTATGAGGTACTTATCCATAGTCAGTGTATTACATTACTACAGGTAACCTATATTGCCTACAGCAGATGGTGGTCAGCATGCCCCATTTTGAAGAAGCAGCAGGAGTACTGGTGTTAAGCTAAGTCATGTACTGCTGTGGATTTAGAATATTTTCACTGCTTTACCTTGACATCAGACAGACTTTTCTGACAGGAAACCCCTGTTGTGTGGCCAAGTAGCTCAAATGTTAAAAGCATTTGCCCCACGTACTGGGGCTGTGAGCCGTGAATTCGACTCTCACCTGTGGCCCTTTGCTGCATGTCATTCCACCACTCGTCATATCTTCACCTGTCCTATCTAGATGCCTCAAGAATTTTTTTTTTAAAAAGGAAACCACTGTTAAAAGGTTAGCTCCTGCGTTCTGCAAAATAAAATGACTGTTTTTGTCAATCTGGTGGCCTTGGACACAGCGATATTTGGCTTATACAACTGAGGCTTCCGTTCAGAAAAAGCTGACAACAAGGTGAAGTGGTGACAAAATATAAACACTTTTAGGTGGCTAAAATATGTTTTGTTGCGCAGCAGTAGATTGCTTAGCTTCCGGTACTCCTGCTGCTTCGCCAAACTGGGGGCATGTCCACTGCCATCTACTGTAGGTAACACAGTGACTATCCACATGTACCTCATACAACCCCAATTCAAATAATCTGAACTATAACTTAATGTCTTTAATGTCTCTAATGTTTCATTTTTCCACAGTTTCAGTCTTGCTTTCTTGTTTCCGCAAGACTTTAATGTAACCATGTCTGAGTAAAGTTATTTATCTGTGTAAAAATGATGTTTTGTCCTTATTACATGCTCAAACAGAAAAAAAAAAAATCTGCGTCTGTGAGTGCTCAACATAATTTTAAATGTCACTTTACAACATCCCATGTTAGTTAGCTCAGGAGTCTGCATCCTTTCCTCTCAAAAGAGCCATTTTTGGTCAAAAAAGGCAAATCTGCCTGAAACCACAGCTATTAAATTCTCTGTTTTCTTTAAAAACTTTTTTTTACGAGGACTTGGCCTCTACAGCTAGCAAAGGGAGACTAAAGAAAGGCAACCAGCCATAGACATTAAGGCATATTTTAGTTGACAGAAATTTTGTTTGGTATATAAGCTACACGGTTTTACAATTCAGAACACAAGAATTACTTTAGGCCTCCAACAATGATAAATTAAAAATAAAATGTTTAAGAAATAACTCATTCATTTCCATTTTTTTTTGTCAAAGCTGCAGGGATCTGCTGGAGAGAGGCAGAAGAGCTGCATGCAGTCCATAGCTGTTGCCTGAGCTTGCTGACTGAATAGATTTGCAGATGATAATTTATTGTCCACTATCTGTCTGCTCTCACCCTCTTCACCCTGCGCCGACTGTTTCTTCTTCCATTTTCACTGTAGTTTTGTGTAAGACATTTTTCAACATGTCAACAGCCGAAGTGGTCTCTCAGTAACACATCAGTCACTCTGGAGCAGCATCCATCTTTTTTATAGTCATCAGCTTACATTATGTCCATCAATGCTTTCATGTTTGTGTGCAAGTGTGTGCATGTGTTCCCACCGTGGTTGGATGTTTGTGCATGCACGTAACCCTCAGATCAGGGGTGGGTTTCCATTGGGCTGCCGGGCCTCTAGTGAGGTTAGAGGCCAGTTAATCCCTGTTCCAAGCCAAACACACATCCAGCTGCTTATCTGAGAGAAGAAAGCTGTGTGTGTGTTGTCTGCCCTCTTTGTCCTTTTGAGTTGTCTTATGCAGCCAAAAACAGAAAGAATCGTGCAGTTACAGAGAAAACTGGCCAGTTGCTCACACATCACACGTGCATGCGTAAAAATTTAGCTGACAGAGAGCTCACATGTGTCCACTCCTGACTCATGAAAATAATTAACACCTCAGTTCTGTTGAAGCAACTGTAATGAAAGTGGAGGGGAAAATTATCCGATCATTTCCTGAGAAATCTGTTAGTGGGCAGTTCACTTTCTCTGAGAGTTTACTCACTTCCAGTGGACTCATTTTAAGACAGGAGGAGACTCGCCCACTTAACAGGGTGCAATTTCAACTTTTTGATTTGATAATTGACACAACAAAGACAGTCAGTGGTCCCAGGTTAGAAGTTTTCAGCCATATGTTTCCTGTTCCTTCTCTCTTTTCTTTATATAATACCATATGTTTGAAATATTTACAGGATGTTTTATGTGCTCTGTTGTTCTTAACTCCCTGTTGTTTCTCTCTAATCACAGATTAGGGAGTCCATAAGAGATTAAATCCATATGATGATAAGTGGTGCAGTAAGACAGTTGTGTATTTCTTTTGATTATGAAAGGGAAATAAACAAGAAGAAACAAACGCCTGCTCCCTCACAGTAAATCAATCAAGGATGTTGTTTATTGAGGCTCCATATGGGAAATACATCCAAAACTAATAACTGCATCATGCTAACCCACTAAAATTAAACAGTGTTTGTTGGTTTGGACAGCACTATCCATCGCTCACTCCCCTGTTCTCCCCTCAACCCTTCTCACCCCCAACTCCCTTCCCCATATATCCCTCCTGCTGTTCCGGGATGATTTCCAACATTGACGTTCGCTCTCACTCATCCAGCAGCTCTTGTGCCGCTTCTCTGGGAGTGAATCACACTGTTTTTTGGCACAGAAACCATTGGACTAGCTGCCATTAACCACATGCAGTGCCAAAGAGTCACAAAAGGTCACATTACTGAAATGTAGACATGCAGTCTGCTACCAGGCTATTACAAGGGAAGAGGGGCAGCTGCCAGAGCTTCAGGTCTTAAATTCAAGTCTCCTTCTCTGCATGATTTTAAGTGTTGCTCAGTAGAAGCCCATATGGCTGTTCTTATCGTTCCCAAACATACAAAGGGGAGGCCCGCAGCTCCCGCTCATTCTTCACAACCAGTGCAGCCCGCAAAGCCTCTTCTTGCTAAATAAACACAACGCCAATGTAACTGTGAGAATAAGCTTAATTCAAGTTTAGCACAACTTGGGTGCTATTTTCATAGCTTTGGCCATACTTTTTTATCAGGGTCAGACTAGGGTCATTATTAATCCCTGTGGAGACATTATTCACATTACAGGTGCTCCAGTTCAAGAATAGACAAATATATAGCACCCAGCTGTATATAAACACATAGAACATAGGACCCTGGGAACATAGATAAGCTCCCTTTTTATCTTTTTCTTCTTTTCTTCCGAAACGTGAACAGTAAGGCGATCAAAAACTGTTCAGCCAAATTATTTTGGAGTAGAAACAAGGTTAGCTCATCTGAAATGTCAGTTATAATCAACCGGCAACCTCCAGGGCTGAAAAAAGTAGCCAAAGTGTTCTTCGCAGTTCCTCGAAAGTCCACTTGAGGCTGGCTCCAAAAACAAGTCAATCCCCATAGACTCCCATATTAAAAAACAACTTTATAGCAGAAATAAACATGTTTACAGCCTGATACAAAAAAATTTTTTGTCTCTATAGCTGGTTTCCCCCTTCATGAAAATTGTACAGGGGGGGGGGGAATTTTATATATTAAAGCTGTGACGTTTCTACATTAAAATATTTAAAAATAGGACAGCTCAATTAATTGCAATATTATCGAAACTGCAGTGAGGCCAAGTGCAACATGTAAGTCACATAGCAGAACCAAATTGTAGTTTTTTTGAAAAAAGAAAAATTTGGGAGGAAACAGCTTTATAATCATATAATTATAGAATCATGATTTTATTTTTTTATTTATTTGTTTTCAACAAAAATGAAAATTGTAATGCAAAAAATGATCATTCCCATGAATTGTACTGCAATTGAAATTTCATTCAAAATAATCACCATAAGATTATTATTACGGTAACATTGTGCAGACCTATTTAAACATGCTTGACATGTTATATATTTTGCTGAGTTGTGTACTTATATTTTCCCAAATGTTTCCAACAATGGTCAAACCCAGAGACTGTAATTCTAGTTTTAATCTGTATGATCATCTGACTGTTCATGTGTTAGCGATTTCACAGAGTTCCCAGATCTTAACAATTACTGAGAACAATCGTATCATTATAGCAAAGGAATGATGACTAAAACAACAAAGATAATGAGGCTGAGAAACAGCATCAGTCATTTTGTCAAATGCTCCAACCAAAAGAGCATGTTTACATTCAAGGTCTTTCTTTACTAATTTACCCTGAAACTGTGGTCAAAAACATGGAAGATTGAGTACAGAAAGGTCAAGACACACATCCAGCTGTATATCAGCTGGACTAAAAGCTGACTGTGACGTGGTTTCTCGTCTGAATCTCCCAAGATTTTCCCCGGAATTCTCTCCGAGCATGTGTGACTTTCTCTCTCGCTCTCAGCACTGCCTCCTGTTTGTGATGGATGAGGTCAGTTCAGACCTCACAGAAAGAGATATCGCTGCTTCTGAAGAATAACACGAAAAACTAAATTAATTTCTGCACATGTGTAGAGAATGACACAGGAACTGAAGCCTTTGAAATAAGGATCAGTTGCATAATTAAAGACATCTTTTAGAAAACCTACTCATTTCTCCCCTCTGTTTCACCATGTGGTGCATAATTTTAACTTAACAGCACACTGCAAGCAGTCATCAAATGCTTGAATACACAATTTGAAACATATTCTGGGTGCCTTAAAGTAAATATTAAATGTAAAATCAAGTTAGACAATGAACTTAAACAAAAGCGCTGCTGTTTTATTCTTTTTTTCTCACCACAAATGAAAGATATAGGGCTCAACAGTTTCAAAAGAGAGAAAGCCATTTGTCTTACTGCAGCTACCGGCCAACTCTCTGTGGGTCTTTCGCTCTTCTCCCATGTGAAATCATGAGATTTTTCTTCAGCACTGTAATCCCATACAACACGACAGAATAGCTCATTGTTTGGAACAATAGCTGAGTCACAAGCTCATAGTGTGCAGTCCAGATATGCAGCTATAATCCCCTCAGGACTGCAACTGGACCCTATAAACGAGCGAGCAGTGGCCCTCAAGTAGTTAGTGTTTCCCACATTCATGAAAAATATAAAACAATATACATCTTACATTTTTGGGCCACATTTTTAACCAAATCCAGGGCTGCTGTTGGTTATTTGGGTGCTCTAAGCGTAATTGCTTTGTGGTCGTAAAGTTTAATGAGGCTGTGATTATCCTATAGAGGTCAGAATAGGTCATTATATACAGTGAGGTCAAGTTTCAAATAATGGTCTCGCTACAGTGAAATCGATACTGTGGGGACTTACATCATCACACATGAATACAATTTGGCCCATTAAATCTGCAAGAGTCTCAACTTTCCGATCATAATCAATGTACGCAATTATAATAAAGTTTAGTCCCCCAGTATGCAGAAGTATTCGAAAACAATTTTTACAGGCTAGCCTGACATGGTTGGTACCAGTGGATGCCTAAGGTGTTTTAGTTTAATATGATATCAGTATCTTCACACTGGCTAGGTCCTTTGTGTCAGACTTACGGGGACTTATTGGCAGAAATTGAATATAATACTGCACTGCCTGTCCCAAAAAACGGTCACCACCTGGATTTAACTAAGCAAATAGTCTTCCACTGGATAATTACTGCAGTGATTAATATGTTTCAGCTGGCAACAAGTTATTTAACTCTAACTGATGCAGTGAGTAGCTTCTCATTTCTTAAACAACCACGTCAGAAGACATATCCTGTGGTTGTGGAAAAGGTGTTACTCTGTTTCAGAAGGGTCAAATTATTGGCCTGCATGAAGCAAAGAAATCAACTAAGGAGACTGATGAAACGACTAAAACTGGGCTAAGAAATGTCCACCACATTATTAAAACCTGGAAGGATAGGGGTGAACCATCATCTTTGAGGAAGAGATGTGGTCAGAAAACAATCTTGAATGATCGTGCTCAGAGATCATTTAAACATTTGGTGAAATCAGATCATTAAAAAAATAACAATAGAACTCACGGCTGTGTTTAATAGTGAAAGTAAGAACATTTCCACAAACACAATGTGAAGAGAACTCAAGGGATTGGGACTAAACAGCTGTTTCTAGAAAACCACTTATCAGTGAGGCTAATCAGAAAAAAAAGGCTTCAGTTTGCTGGGGAGCATAAAGATTGGACTCTGGAGCAGTGGAAAAGGGTCATGTGGTCTGATGAGTCCAGATTTACCCTGTTCCAGA
>JAJHUR010072801.1:0-17826 GCA_027495735.1 Lutjanus campechanus
GACTGTGAACAGGACTTTAAGATGTCTATCCCCGACACCATCTGGGATCTCAGTATAAACTGCATTTACTCCTCATGCATTTGAATATGTCACTGTTTGCTACAGTTCAAAGTTTTTCAGGATAAACTGTCAAAAATGTTTTAAATTTCTGATGATAGTTGTCATAGATGCCATCAGTCACCAGTGACTATGGTCCATATGTTTTGCTCCTGTAACTCACTAAACTGGACTGGACCTCAGTATTTGAAGTGTATTCATATATCTGCAATAAAACAATAGATCCTAATCCACATATGGCGATACTTAGTCTACCCTTCACAGCTTATAACATCACTTTATGTCAGTCAAATGCCAGAGCATTTACTTCACTTGTTAGCACCAGGATTAATTTGAACAAGGTGGGAAGCTGCCAGCCCTCCTTCTTTTATACGGTGGACTAAGGAAGTCAGGAGACATTTCACTGCTATATGATGGACTTAATCTGTCCTGGGAAAACTCAAGTGGACTTCATGCCTGTGCTTATATTTTGTGTCTCTGCTTCCTGGGGGGTCTCTTTTGAAGTGTTTGTCCTGTCCACTCTTGTCTGTTTTATTATTGCTGTTGATGTCTTATTTTATTGTACGGGGGAAACAAATTTTTAAAAAACTCAAAAATAAATAAATAAATAAATAAGTAAATAAAAAGCAGTATTTTCTGAATATTGTAAGTTACTCACCCTGAAGTCTTGATATTGAAACAGATGAGACCAGAGCAGATCAGCCTTTGAGTTACTATGACTTGTTCAGCTGCAAGAGAAGCATATATATAGTCTCTTTGCTCCAATAAGCAACAATAGAATAGAATAAATGTTTATCAAAGCTCCACCCTTTAGACACTGACCAATGAAAATGTCATTCTGTGAGTGCCAGTAACTCATTGGTTATTGTGAAGCAGCTGACTTTCAAGAAATGTGCCAATTTACAAGAAACAGAGAGCTGCAGGCTTTCACTTTCACTGCAGACTACTGACTGAAAGACACTTCAGCCTCTTGGGATTCATTAGTAATTTCATTTTTGGTAAATATTGTGAGACAATCCATCCTAATAAAGAGTGTAACCTAATATGTATCATGTAATTTGCCCATTAACAACACTTAGCTACTGCTGCAAACCCTCTGGACACTCACAGAGGGTGGATCTCACCTCTTCCAAAGTTTTGATATTTCTTCTTTCATGGTGGTTTTCAGTTTTCATAAATGTTTAGATTGGTTTGGAAATGTGTGATAATATGAGCCTTTTGTAAGATGTTGATGTGTGATGTGTCTTGGCAGTGCTTCCACCCAGGTGACATAAGTAGAGTGAAATCAAGATGGCATCCTGGGGAGAAGTATTTCCTTGACAACAAACTTGGGGAGCAAATTCTCTTTCTTTTACTTGTTTAAATGTCTTTTGAAGATGTTTTGCCTCTCATCCAATAAGCTTCATCAGTTCATGCCAATTAGACTAGTCTGAGCTAATCTGAATCACACATGTCTGAAGACAGTGACAGTTCCCACCGAGCATTTTCAGGTATATTATACGTCTAAACAACGTCTAAATTTATACTAGACGTCTAGTATAAAATTGGTATACCAGAGGTATAGAAATTAGGTCTAAAAAAAACCTAGACGTCTAATATACGTCTTTTGCTCAGTGGGTTATGAGCAAGAGGGAAATGCATCATCATATGGAGATGATAGGACATGACCTTATGTAACAAAGTCAATTATACAGCAGTAATATGTGTAACAAAGCCAAATAATATCAAGTGTTATGATAACACACACATCTATATATATATATATATATATATATATATATATATATATATATATATATATATATATATGGGTCTGGGTCTGACACTCTTCATCTTCACCTCTGAGTTGGCCCAGGTCTCACCAGGTGACGATGACCAGGTTATTTCCTCTTGATTGACCCTCCAAATATACCATCTTCTCAGTGGCATCTATATTTTCATTTTGTCCAAATGCATCACATTACAATGTTCTGTCTGTTTAGCATTGCTTGTTTTTATCCCTTTAACTTCTCTTGATATCACATCCAATCTTGTGCTTGTAGAATCCATAATGATTTTTAAAAATCTTTTAAAGTTATCCAGCCTAGACGGATAGTGGAAACTACATCCCTGAACTTCCAGCTCCTGGACGGTCAGTCGGCAGGGTAATATACAAACAAATACCAGAGTACACAAAGAGTAAACCTGACTCTGGAGAACACAGGTTTCACCAGCAGTGAGGCAACAGGCAGCAACAAGCAGTGTGACAAGGGTTAGAGACAAATGGGAGTAACACAGATGATAAAAGCAGGCCCGGAGTGGCTAATCGGGAGGACCGGGACAATTCCCGGTGGGCCGGTCTAATGATTGGGCCGCGAGGGCCGGTGTTCACTCTTTTTTTTTGGGGGGGGCGGTGTTAAGTCATTGTGCTGGGTTGATTATGCTGCTACTGCTGTCCCTGGGTCGCCTCTGCCTCCACTGGCAGCTCTTTTGTTTTTTTTCTTGCAAACGCACCCTGACGTAACACGTCCGTGCAGAGTGAGGGTGGCGCGGAGAACGCAGCCAAATGTGCTAAAATTGGCAACTTTTTCACTAAAACGAGCTCACGGTTTGAAACGACAAGTGAGGATGATGAAACGGGTAAGGCAAGATGTTGAACTTTGCCTTCAAAAGACCTTTCAAGTTAATTATCAAGTCAATGAATTGTGTGGCATTGCGGCATAATGTAAGGCTATATAATTTAAATAGTAGTCTGATGCGACGCCACATAACTAGGAAACTTTTGAAGCAAGATCCAGCACCAAGCACAACCCAGGACCCCACAAGTCCAGAGTGGGCAGGTAGGATTTCTCATTCAGTGAATATTATTAGAATTAATATAATGAAGAGTATGGTTTAGACCTGCTCTATATGAAAAATGTCCTGAGATGCTATCAGACATGGGTATCTGGCGGCCCGCGGGCCGCATGCGGCTCCCGTCCTCGTTCACTGCGGCCCTTGAGTCAATTTCCAAATATCAATACATTGTTGGTTCCACAGATGTTGACAGCAAGCAGCTGTTTGACTACATCTGAACCAGCTGCCAATTGTAATGACACTCTCTTAGAGTATATTGTATGGCAGCAGGAGAGGCCATAAGCACCACCAGACACAGTTTTGTTATGTCTCATGTGTGCCGCAGTTTTGCTCTGTCGCGTGTGCGCCGCGGTTATGTTGGGTCCTCTGCACAACTGCAAACCCCACAGCAGTGTTTTGCCCATCTGATCATATTTACTTGCTCGGATTTAGTTGATCAGATCTTTTATTGTCCTTAAATAGTGTCTTTTCTGTCTTTATGATCGTGAGTCTGCACGGGGGCTTTTATTTTGAAAATTAACCGGATTATCCCTTCCTTATCTGTGTCTGACTCCCTGCCTGTTTGATCTGCTGTGTGCGTATTGACGCAGCATCCATCAAAAATAGACTCGGTGCATATTTGAAGTGCAGCGGGCGGCGCTTGTTTGTTTGAAACATGTCATGGATTAATGCAAACATGAATATTAGTTGTTGCACTTACTATTGGTGTTCTGTTTTTGCCTTTATCAAATGATTTCTGAGAGCCAATTCTATTGGAAAAGTGGTTTATCACTCAGGAATGGGGATTTTTTTTTAGGTTTAGGTTAAGTTAATTAATTTACTAAATGTATTTCAATATGAAAAATATATAGTGCATGTTTGTTTGAAACATCTCATGGAATGGGAGTGCAACATGAATATTAGTTGTGATTTTGAGAACCAGTTGTACTGAAAAATGTGGTTAATCACTCAGGAATGTGGATATAATGTTTCTGTGTTACATTAATGAACAGAAGCATTAGCCTACTGAATGCATTTGGGTGTGAAACATAAAATGCATTACTTAAATTCCTTTTCATTAAATTTTTAGGTATAATTTTCCTCCTTCCTTCCTGTGGCCCTCTGGTAATGAGGCATCTTTATTTTAGGCAAGGCATCTTTAGGACAAAATGAAACTGACCTGAATTGATCAGAAGGCTTTGTTTAAAAAAAAGGAGGATTTGTGCTGAGAATTATGACCATTTTGGCCAGTAGTGTTGAGGGGAAGGAACAACTGTTGTAACAGAGTGTGAACAAGCAAGCATTAGTTCCAATATAACCACTTTCTATGCCCAAATGATAGCAGTGACCTGTTACATTGTTTTTATCATTAAAAGTAAGATAGTAAATACACAAAGCCCACAATTGAAAGGGAATAGGATGACAGTAATATGGAATAAACCTACATATCTTGCCATTGAAAATATCTGTATAATAATTGGTTAAGTCAAATTGTGTTTCCCATATCAAAAAATGCAATCATGTTGAAATTAATCTACATTGTGAAGCAACCCTTACTTGCACTGAATTGGAAATATTTGAGAAAAATACACTGAATTAAAAGGCTTTACAGAACAGTGCGCTATTGTAGGCTTAACATGTAAAGTTATAATTACATGATTTTAATAATAATGGGTCGTGATCTGAAGTGGGCCAGTCTGAGGCATGAAACTCCAGGGCTGAAATTGAGTCCCACTCCGGCCCTGGATAAAAGGGAGGAGTAAGCAGCGTTGTTCTCTGTGTTTTTGTGCTTTTTAAGTTTTTTCAGTTTACTTTTTAACGTAAACTTATTGTATAATATGCTAAAATATTCCTGTGTCACTTAATTTGTGTAGGGTCTCGAGTTACATGGTTGCAGTTGACGGAGGATTTTGTTATTTCCCTCTCGCTGTCAGAAATAAGCGGAGATCAGCTCCAAAGATATCCATGGTCTGGCCGTCTTCTTCACAACACAACAGAGACAATGCTAGGGTCTGCTGGTTACATTTGCACCAGGGCTGTGTGTTAAGACTCCTTAATGACCAAGCTGGTGTCTGTGCTTTTCCTGTGTGTAATCGGTAATAGTTTATTTTCAAATTTAACACCCCAACTTATGAAGTTGGGTTGTGTGGAAAATACACAGTAAACCTTCCTATTGAGGCACTAAAGTAGAAACTGTAATGATGTGTTGTAGCTCTGACAGCTGCTGTTTGAAAAACTGGACAGTAAAATTCAAAATGCAGAAAATAGCTCCTCTTGTTAATGAACATGTGTATTAAATTAGATCACTTTGAAAAGTTGTAGCAATATAAAATGACAAAATTAATTCAAATTAATATTAACAAATACACCATTTACACCACAAGAAAACAGTGGCAAGCCACTTACGTGGCTTAAAAAAATAAATGTAGCCTTTATGTAAGTCAGAATAGAAGGTTGTTTGACATAGCCACATGAAATGATCCTGTCAGCCAAAGAATCAACACCACATCATTTTGCAGCCTATAATAGTGCAGCATCTTGCAGATATTGAACAGGAACATGTAGCAATGATGTTGAAAACTCAGTGCAGGCTGTGGCCTCATCTCCTCTTCCCCTGTCATATTTCCCCTTTCAATAATCATAAGTAGATTCTATTGAGGAAAACAAGATGGTGAGAAAACCAAAAGTCAAACAACAACATCTAGGAGGAAACTTGTAGAAGTTCATTGTTTTCCCAGTGAGAAATAAAATACTTGAACCAAAAGTTTGTCTTTGTATATTTTATTAATCAGTTTGAGTCACAGAACAAATATGTTTCAGCTGAAAGAGCAGATTCTGCTCTCAGGAAGTGATAGCAGAGCACAAGATACAGGTGGTCTTTAAAGCATCCTTCAGTAAGATTAGGCACTGTTCCACTGTCATGGCCATAATTTAACAATTAGAAAAATACTTGAGTGATGAGTCTAAAACTACTAAATTAAACAAGTTATACAAGCTCAGCAAATATAAGGGTAAAACTGCGCATAATGTAGTTATATAATAAATCTCTATTGGCCCTTTTCCATACACAGAGCTGGTCTGGCTCGACTCAGTTTGACTCGGTACATCAGCTCAACATGAGAGGGGTTTGCATTTCCATTACAACAGGACTGCCCACTTGAAGGTGTGTCTTTTACCTGAAGACGAGCTTGAGGAAGATCAAGGATCGACACAGGAGAGAAACTGAATATCAATACATAAAGATTCTGTTAGAAGCTACCAAAGTACTGAGAACATAAAGAGACTTTAAGGAACAATAAGCCAGCTAGGAGTGGTGGAGTGTGCTTGCCTGGCTGGTCCAAGGCACTCTTGTACAGCGAGGAAAGGATAATAAAGAGAGCATGTTTCAGGTAAGTGACTTTCGTCAGGACATGTGCAGGACTGTGCACAGGCATGCTATAGTAAAGTGGGTGCTTCTGGATGTTCCAGCATGTGATCACACATATCACATGGCACAAGAGTGAAAAATTTGTCTATAATAAAAGAAAAAAGGAAAAAAGATCTTATGCCCAGCTCGCTGGAGAGCATAACAAAGACGGGAGGTCCACACAATAACAGCTTTTAAACAAATAATTAATTTATTGAAAGTAAAGCAACATAAAGAACCCAATGTCTAAGTAGGAAAATCTGTGGTGTAATGAAGGTGTTGGGTGTGGTGGATGTGTGTGCTAACATAAGCTATGTGTAGAAGGAAAACCAGTGGGTGCCTGAAAGGCACCAGCCTTCCAGGAGGGAGAGAGAGGGCCATCTTGGATTCTCCCAAGCTTTTAAAGGCCATGCCCAGGTGAAAAAGCAAGAAAAAGCAGAGGCAGGAACAGGAACTGACCTTTGGTCACGTGATCTCATGTGAGCGTGTGTGGAAAACATGGCTTGTTGTCAGGACTACTCACACACTGTCATGGTGTGTCGCACTAGATTTAAACCAGAATGTGCGTTTTTGTGGTGTTGATAGTGTCTGTAATATAAACACATTAGCATAAGGATCAACAGGTGAAGTATCCAGAAAAGAGGCAGCATAAAGGGTGTATGGGAATCAGGCCTCAGGGTGCAAACTTCCTCCAGGATCTGGAAACAGTCATGAGAAGTAGCATCAGCTGCTGTAGGGAGAAGAGTGGCAGGGTGAAGAATGGTACAACTTTTAACAGTGATGTTAGGCATGTCTAAGAGAGTGGTGAAGTTTTCTGTGTGTGTAGGATGTAAACAACTGCATGAGGAACCACAATGAGATTACACAGTTAGCCCACAATGCAATGTGATGCGGTTACCGTTTTCTGCACTGCAGCAACAGCACATACACAAAGAGTCAACACGATCAAAATAGATGTCATGAAACCATCTTTCCGATCTACAAACTGAGTAAATGGTTGGTCAGGTTGAGGCAGTCCTAGTGTAGGAGCTGACTGTAATAATGTTGTTGCAATGTTCTGCACCAGAGTTCAGAGTAACAAAAGAGGTTGTACAGAAAAAGGAAGTGTCCACGGTTGAGGTTTTTGCTAGTGCAAGAGAATGAAACAATGCAATGCAGAGCATTTGTCAATGTAATAATGCACAGTCTCTTAGTAAAAAAGACAAAAACATGCCATTTTTTGTAGAAGTTACAGCGAAGTTCCCACAGGACATAGTATGCAGTCTGAGAGAGCTCATTCAATCATGTCAGTATTGAAATGTGCACAGACTGACTAAGACTAAGAGGCCAATGAAAACAGGTAAATATGATTCCCGGCACACTACTGACATGGCAGAAGAAAAGAAAAAACAGCCGCCAAATCAATCCTAAAACAGGATGACCCCTATATGCCCCCTTGAGATACAGCTCAGGCCCCCAGGGCCCAAAGGAGAGCTCTGCTAAACTTCTGTTGGTCAAAAATATCTGGATGACCCTGCCCACAGCTAACTCTTTCCTCTGTGTCTGCAGTTAGAAAGATGGGCATGACATATCGATGTATTCATAATTATTATTAAATATTCATTTTTTAACTTTTTTTTTTTTTTGCATTTTGCTCTTTGCTTAGGCCTCCCTGGCTCTCTGGGAGGCCCCTAAGGGGGTCAGGGTCCCCACTTGGTCTATGGTACAATCCATGGCATCACTACTATTTAACATGATGCCATGGTGGAGTCTAATCACCAAACACTCCTTATATTCTTGAATTCATTCTCATTATGAGCACTGTTCAAATAAATTAATTTGGTCATTCTTTGAGTTTCTGTTCCAATAAAGTCTCTCCTGATTGAAATAATAAAGTTATAATGAAGGAGACGTAGCAGAGGTGTAATTCACCTGCAAATGGAAAACGGTGCGTGCAACTGGAGGAATTTAGCTTTGTGATAAACACAGCCCTATGTGTTTCCTGTAAACCAGCATCTTTATAGATATTGTTTAATCACACAAAAACATGAAGACATGCTGTGCTGTTTGCTGTGGCTGAGATGAGTCATCTGCAGCAATTCTTGGGCTTTGTTTTGCAGTCAGTGCAGCTGTGCTGGTTGTTACCACAAGATTCAAATCAGATTTGTTCATAATGATAAGAATCTTTCTCATAACAGCTACTAACACACGTGAATGCTGGCATTACTTTTGACTTTTCCACTGACTGAAGAAAACAAATGTGTTACCAGCTGTGACCCCAAAGTACAGTCACTGCTTTGTTAATGACAACAGAGGAATAATTCCAGCATTTCATTTTATTCTACTTTATCTCTACCCAAAGAATTCTGAAAACTTTTCTCAACTTGGTTGTTGAAGACACAATATGTATTTACTTGAACACTGCTCATGATCACTTGATTGTGGTATCCTGAGTATAGTTAACAAGAAATAAGAGATGAAGTTATCAAGAATGACCACATAATTAATGAATCATGGAGCATGGGACTTTTGGCACCAAAATTTTGGCACAAACTTTCTCACTGAAAACAAACCTGAACTGATAAAAGAAACATTGGCATTGAAACACTTATCTTTGAAACTTTGTATTGGATCTGAAACAAGTTCCCCTTAATTTGACTTGATATTTTTTGTATTTTTATGTGTTTTTCAATGACAAACTTCCCATTTTTTCTTAAAGTCTGACTCTATCAGTGACAGGTGTGCTGTCAGTAATTGCAGTTACATTTAGTAAAAATAGGGATTATTAGCAGGATTACATTTTGAAATCAATTTTGACATTAAGGATATATTACCATGCATAGTGACAACACATATTACAACACTTGATGAGTCTTACAACACCACTCTGGTCTTCACTGGTATTTTGTCTTTAAATCATAAAAGACGAACAACATCAAAGCACAGTTACAGTTTTACCTTCAGCTGTGAAAACACTGCCATCATCCAATAACTCAAAATCTAATTTAAAGAAACTTGTGATGTTACATGCAGGGGCAGTTTTAGTGTTTTAGTCATTTTGCTTCACACAATGGCAGGTATTGAACAAAGGGAGGCAGCTATTTTCATTTAACTTTGAACTGTTGTCTTATCTCATCTACGAAACTATTTAACTCATCAGAGTTCAGCAGTTGGTGTAATGTAAATAAGTACATTTACTAAAGTACTTTACTAAAAAATAAAAATGAGGTACTTATATTTCCAGTTTCTGCTACTTTATACGTCTGCTCTATTTTATAGACTGAGATTAACAATCCAAAATATAAACAACAAATAAATGATGGTATATCATTAAACTAACCAGAAATATAAAGTAGCTCAAATCAACTCCACATTTTCCAGCTGCAACATTAAACTGATGAACACACTAAAGAACACTAAAGAAACCATTGATTATCTAATTCAACCTTTAACCCACATTCTTTCTTTATCACTTCAGTCTGGTATTATTCCCCATGATCTTAAAATTGCTAAAGTTATCCCCATTTTTAAATCAGGTGATACTGATGACTTTGGCAATTATCGACCTATATCCATCCTTCCCTGCATCTCTAAAATATTGGAGAAATTAGTTTATTCACGAATATCCAAGCATTTAGCTGAAAATAACATCCTATATGCCCACCAGTATGGATTCCGTAAAAAATATTCCACAGAGCATGCATTACTTCAGCTAACCAACATAATTTCAACTGCCATGGACCAAAGAAAGTTTGCCCTTGGGGTCTTTTTAGACCTAAGTAAAGTATTCGATACAGTCAATCACAGTATTTTGATCTCTAAATTAAATAGATATGGAGTGGAGGATATTGCCCTGAATTGGTTTTCAAATTACTTAATTAACAGAGAACAATATGTGTCGCTGAATGGCTACTCTTCTACAAAATCCAGAATCATACATCAAGGATCAATCTTGGGCCCTTTATTATTTTTGATTTATATAAATGATTTAGCCATATCATGCAAACATCTTTTACCAGTATTATTTGCGGATGATACCAATCTTATAGCAACTCATAATGACTTCAATCATTTGATTAACTGTGTAAATGATGAATTATCATCTATTTCTAAATGGTTTCAACTCAATAAATTAACACTTAATAGGGGTGTAACGATACACAAAAATCTCGGTTCGATACGTACCTCGGTTTTGAGGTCACGGTTCGGTTCATTTTCGATACAGTATGGGAACAAAAAGCAAAACCTAAATTTTCTTGTTGTTCATTTGGGTGTACTGCATACCGGGGCTCAATCACCTTGAGCATGTGTTTAAAACCAGGATTTTCAACAACTGAATATGGTCTTAGATCCGCTGCTATAAAAACTCCAATGGCTCTTGTTATAGCTTTGGCCCGATCTGAATTGCCAGGGAGAGGCTGCTTGAATGCCGAGGTCAGCTGCGTTTGCACTATGTTGGTTTTTCTTCTTGTAGCGGTGATTTTTACACTCGGGTGGTGCCATTTTAGGTGAGTTAGCATGTTTGTCGTGTTGCCGGAGACATACCTGATCTCAGCTGATCAGTGTCGGCACACCGCCCTCGTTTTATCCACCTGTCTTTCTCCGTTGCAATATTTAACCAGGAAGCCGAAGTGTTCCCAAGCAGGAGACTTTAGCGACAGGGGAGGGTCTTCAAGCTCCGGTTTACTGCTAGCAGTAGCCATCATGCGCACGGGCTGCAGGTGTACAGTAGCTGCACATGTTAGCGGCGGAACGTAAACACACGCAACTTCTGGCCCGTGAGCCAAAAAAAAAAAAATAATAATCCGGCCCGTGAACTCACCCCTGCACAGCCCTGTACCGAACCAAACGTCGCGTACCGAAACGGTTCAATACAAATACATGTATTGTTACACCCCTAACACTTAATGTAAAGAAATGTAACTTCGTGATCTTTTGCAACATCAATAAGTCTTACCCTGTAGAGCAAGTGAAGATATACATCAATGGATCAGAAATCACGCAAGTAAAAGCTACTAAATTTCTGGGAATAATACTTGATGAAAGACTTAACTGGTCAACTCACATAGACCTTGTTTACAAAAGGTCCACGAAGATGATGGGCATATTAAGAAAAGTGTGTCCTCTAATCCATACTTCTGCTCATTTAACGTTATACTATAGTTTTTTGTTTCCTAACTTGAATTACTGTAATATTGTCTGGGCAGCCTCGTATCCCAAACATCTCTAGAAATTATGTCTCATTCAGAAGAGGTTCTTAAGATTCATCTCACTTTCCAACAGATATGCTCCATCAGCACCACTCTTCATAAATTATTCTATTTTACCAATTCATAAATTGAATATCTATCAGATATGTTTGTTCATTCACAAGTTTATTTACAGAAACCAAGATCTCCCCAACACTTTTCAAAATTTCTTTACTTTCACTTCAGATGTACATTCTTACCGTACTAGACGCAGTAATAGTAATAATCTATATTTACCCGTTACCCGCACAACACATCATCAATTTAACATGTCTTATAGAGGCCCTATGCTCTGGAATGGATTACCTCTTCAGTTAAGATCCATACCTTCTCACTCACTCTTTAAAAAGCAGCTTAAACAATATCTTCGTTACATCTAGGCATTTCC
The DNA here is from genome assembly GCA_027495735.1 of Lutjanus campechanus. Classification (NCBI taxonomy): domain Eukaryota; kingdom Metazoa; phylum Chordata; class Actinopteri; order Lutjaniformes; family Lutjanidae; genus Lutjanus; species Lutjanus campechanus. Next base: position 11,894 of record JAJHUR010072801.1, read on the forward strand.
GGCCCTCGCCATTGCCTCACATCTTTACTCTCTTATCTCCATGATCACTATTCACATATATTTTTTACATTTTTTTTTTACTCTCTTTACAATGAATAGTATGCACTTTGTTTGTCTTCCACTTGTTAAGTATTAATCTGTATTTTGTCTCTTTTTTCTTATTTTATATTGATTATTTTTTGTACTTTGTCTCCTTATCTTGCAAAGTTTATTTGATAGCCTTTTAAATTAAGTTGATTGTAATTACTGAAAGGGGTGGAACTCCTGTACAAACCCATTGGGCTTCGTTCCCTCCTTGCACCATTAATATTTGATGTGTGCTAAATAAATAAACAAACAAACAAACAAACATTCATTCATTTACAGTCATCATGCAATTATAGTCCAATTATATATTATTCTCAGTAATACTTTATCATTATACTTTAGTAATACACAATTTAAGTATAATTTAAGTAATTTTACTTTTGATACTTCTGTTTCATCTTCAAACTAAATCTACAAATACAACATAATGCAGACAGACAGACACACACACACACACACACGCATGCATGCACGCACACGCGCGCGCGCACACACACACACACACACACACACACACACACACACAGATTTTAAGTTAAATTAACTTAAGTTATGTACACTACCAGTGGATTACACATATAAATTCACGAGACTCAGGATTAAGAACATTATAATTTCTTTATTAATCAAAATTTTCAAACAAAAAGGTATTGTACTGCATGTCATATAAGATGCAATATAATAATGACAACTCAAATCTCAACACAAATAAAACAAACAGTATGAACACAGTCTTTAAGGTTGGTTAATATCAGAATCTGTGTCATTCTAGAGCCTCTCTGAAATCAGCCTCTGTCTGCCTACAAACATGAGATAGAACATAAAACATATGCTGGAATACTACAAAAATATTTAAATAGGCTACTCTGTCAAGAAAATAAGCTCAACTACAAGTCAGGTACACTTAGACGTTCTGCTTAAGGCAAGAATACTTCATTATACTTTTCTTAAGTGTATCTGGATCAAAAGATGACAAGTTTAAACTAAATAAACTAATATACTAATACCAATATGCTAATATTGCCACATGGACATTGTGGACCAGATGCCCTTTTTTAGTGAGTGTTCTGGCTATTTAATAATCAAGATACACAGGTGGGATTAATGAGATAACCACTACCATCATAACAAATACATCCCAACAGGAGGAGTCAAATCCTCTCAGACACAGAGTCTCATAGGATACTGAAGCACAACAAACTAAAGACATAAAATACAAAACATTTTAAAGTGATAATACACTTTACATGATAACCCACTCAGTATGTACTCACCACTGTACTGATGTGATGATGGGTGAAGGTCTTCAGTTCACAAAACAATCCTGGAATTTTAGGAGAAACAGGGTAGCAGCCTCATCCAGTACAATGGCAGTGAATGGTGGCCACGGATAAAACGTTTAAAAAAAACACACAAAACAAACACAAAATGTCTCCATCCTGCTTGTGTGGTGTAATCCCAGTTTCCGCGAGCCACGACATTAAAAATTAACCGCAAAAGACGCCATTTACGCCATGTTTTTAGCAGAAATGTCAACTGTAGCATGTAGCCGGTAGGATGTAAACATGGCGTCGATCTTGCGAGACTTCGTATATATCTTAATGGACGCACGTGCGGAAGTCTTGCAAGATAGACGGATGACATTTTGTGTTAGTTTTGAAATATTAAATTTCTCATAAATGACAGAATATTCCTTTTTTGTAGAAACCTTTGGCTTACATCTGGCAGGCACCAAATCTGTTCCACTGAATGATAAAACAACCAGTTTCAATTCATGATAACGCACAACAGTGATCATAATATCACGCTGAGATGTTCAAACCCAGAGCCCTTTCAAAAACCCTCTGTGCATCATCAGCAAGTGTGTTGAGGAAAGTATTGAGAGCTCTCTTGGTTGTCAGAAAAGAGCAGATCATTGCAACTGGGATTCCAAATAATGGAATGAATCTGGACACTTCCTCTACTCTCATTGCCAGAGCTGTGTCTTCACATTGAAGAAGCAGCTTCATGATAAGTTCAGGGGTTATTTTTGTTGCAGCCAGTGGTGAAATGATGACAGCCATCAGATCATTATATGACACACCTGTGCTGGCAGCCAGCCTCTTCAGGGACGAGATATCAAGACCAAACTCAACTACATATTGTGTGACAACACCAACCATCAAGGCTAAATTATCAGCAATAGAGAGCCCAGGAACAAGTACAGCTGCATTAACTGCAGATGATAAAGCATAGTATTTTATTTGGTCCTGGAAAGCCTCTTTCTTCTTGTTGATGATCTTCAGGTTGATGTTGGGCATGGCCAACAGCAGAGCATCCTTCTTGTGTGCAGGAAGTTCTCTCTCTAGGGTCTCATGTAAGAGACGGAAGTCATGCAGGTGGAGATCAAAGCTGGACAGCAGGAAGACTTCAGGAGACTGAAAACCTTGACTTTGAAGACCTGTGTAACAGAAGAAATAGATGGTCTGATGATTAGTTATATTAAATGATGAAAGTATTTTAATTGTTTTTTACCTACAAGATCTTCTTTGTTGTTGTTCATTGTTTTCATAGGCCAACACACTGTATAAAATATCTCTCTATATACATTCACATAGAACTCCTGCAGTAAATTTTTCTCTAATTATGAGCAAAATTATGAGTAATTAATAATCACTGGAGACCTCAGAGTCATTAGATGAATTGATTTAGAAATCTGTGCACAAATTGGAAAACTACACATATGTCAGGTGATTTAGTTTTCTTTTCTTTTCTTTCTTTTTTTGTGGAAGTATAGTTTTCACAAGTATGGCATATGGCTACATGGATAATTATAATTATGCAAAGTCATTTAGATTTTCATGATGTTGGCCATTTAATGTTAATTAACTTAAGGTAGGGTTGCATTTGGTTATTATCTGATCTAACTGAACGCTGAGCTACTGTTAAAAATCTGCACATAATAGAGTGACAGTAAGCTGATCACATCATGTTTATAGCATCATACACTTAATGTTTGAGTGACCCATTGTTAAATTATTATGTGCAGCTGAATAACATACGATTAAATATTACAGGATAACTTCTGTCTTTTTCAACTTGGGCCCTATTTCGCCATGTGTATGTGTGTGTATGATTGATAGGTACAACTCGTATTAAAATTGGTTCAGTATTAAGGGTGGCGGATGCAGCCGGCTGCTGCGAAATGAGTTGTCGAGTAGTCCCATCTGTTTTATTGGGTGGGAAGTCTGGGTCAGTTGCTATTTCTTTTAGATATATTATATCTTCCTTCAATTTTTGATTTTGACAAATTTCCCTCCAAACTCTAAGCGTAGTGACTACCCACCTGTTGTCTAAATTTTCAACATATGATTTTTTTTTATATATTTGTAGAACAGTAGAACTGTTAATGGAATATCTCCACAATTTAATTCCATTTCTCTCCATCTTATATATGAGCTTTCTAGCATCCACACTTTGATACTTCATACTTGTGATGCTTGATAGTAGGCTTGCAGGTTTGGTAAATTTAGACCACCTGTTTGTTTTGGCAGTTTAAGGAATTTCATTTTTAATCTTGGTTTCCTGCCGTTCCAAATGAATTTCATTATAATAGAATCCCATTTTTTGAACATGATAGATTCAAAATTTATCGGAAGTGCTTTGAAAAGGAACAAAAATCTTAATCATAAAATATTAATCTGTATAATTTTTACTCTTTCCCAAAGGGAGAATGGAATTATAGACCATCTGTTTAAATCATACTTAATTTGACTTATTAATTCTCCACAATTTCTTGCATACAAATGATCTAATTTTTGGAAAAATTGCATTAGCTTGTCTTTGTTAACATGGTTTTGGTCAGCATTATAGAGATCCTGGTAGTATTGTGCAAATAGATTTGCTACCTCCTTTCGGCCCCTTATTATTTCCTTTGTATGTTTTTCCCTAGTTGTGTAACTGATGCCATCTTTTGCTGTTTTTTAAGTTTGTATGCCAACACCTTGGCTGCTTTGGGTCCTCCATCATATGTTCTTTGACACACAATGGAGAGTGATTTTCCATATTAAAGTACTTATTCATTGCTGTCTTTGCCTCTTTAAGGTTCTTCAATACAGAGGCTTCTCCAGAAGATTTGTGTACTTTTTCTAAGTTCTTAATTTTCCTCTCAAGTGAATTTCTTATATTTTCTTTCAGTTTTTTCCTAAAAGAGGCATAGGCTATTCTTTCTCCCCTTAAAACAACCTTTGCCCCTTCCCATAGTATTACTGGATTAATTTCTTCTCTATCATTATAAGTGACATATTCCTGTAATACTCCTTTTAATTTTATTTTGAAGTCATTTTCTAACAGGATAGAGTTATTAAATCTCCAAATACTCACCCCTTTCTCCTTAGCACCCTTTAATGTAATTTAGGAGCATGGTCTGATAAATAAATTTGGCTGATTTTAATGCTATTAACCAAAGAAAGATCTCTCACAAGCATAAAAAATAATCAAGTCTTGAATAGTTTCCTGTAACTGACGAAAAATTTGTGTAGTCCTTTTGATATGGGTTTAAAGTCCGCCATATATCAACTAATCCAATATCTTTTGAGAATTTCCTCATCAAGAGTGCATCTTTTTGGGCGCTGTGTTTTGCACTACTTTGTGAATCCATTTTTTCACTCATTAATAAATTAAAATCTCCTCCACAATTATCCCTTTACTTTGCACAGTAACTAAGTCAATATTTTTCTCTACTGTACTTGGACCTTCCTCAGGAGGGTTGTATACATTTGGGGCCGTATCTTACGCTCGGCGCAAGGCGCAAGGCGCAATGGGCAGGCCCAGTGGATTTAATATATTCAAGGTGTGTCCAAATCCTCTTTTGTCGTCTCCCCCGGGAGACGCGAGTGATATTTTGCCATGCCACGCCCACTGCGCCGCCAGCGCAAAGCAGCAAACACCTATCAGGTGTGCCCAAGTGCCTCATTAATTCACTGGCGAGTTTAGGCTGAACCATAGGGCTGAACATGCAATAAACCAATCAGAGAGTCGGCTCTCATTACGTGTAAGAGGTAAATGCGCTGACAGCCCAAGCAGTGGCAGTACGGAAGAGTATTAGGGCCACTCATGAGGAAAAAAAAATGAGAGGAGGTAGTTTTTCATCATGCACTTCGAGAAAAAAGTCGAAATGTCGAGAAAAAAGTCAAATACAATGTCGAGAAAAAAGTCGAAATGTCGAGAAAAAAGTCGAAATACAATGTCGATAATAAAGTTGACATACAATGTTGAGAATAAAGTTGACATACAATGTTGAGAATAAAGTCGAAATGTCTCCTCTGGTCCATTCCTAATACTCTTCCTTACCTCAAAGTCCTCGTACTACGGAAGAGTATTAGGGCCACTCATGAGAAAAAAAATGAGAGGAGGTAGATTTTTTTTTCATCATGCACTTCGAGAAAAAAGTCGAAATGTCGAGAAAAAAGTCGAAATGTCGAGAATAAAGTCAACATACAATGTCAAGAAAAAAGTCGACATACAATATCGAGAAAAAAGTCGAAATACAATGTGGAGAATAAAGTCAACATACAATGTCAAGAATAAAGTCAACATACAATGTCGAGAAAAAAAAGTCGAAATACAATGTCGAGAATAAAGTCGAAATGTCTCCTCTGGTCCATCCCTAAAACTCTTCCGTACCTCAAAGTCCTAATACTGATAACTACACTGTTTGTGAGCTAAAAGAGAAAGAATGTCTTGTAACCCTCTTTTCTTGACTGTTAGTGTTCCCCAGTTCTTCCGGGCTGTGGGTAATAAGCGGGCTACAATATTTCTTTATTTCTTTCTTTTAATTTTCACCAATACGGCAAAACAGCACAACA
>JAJHUR010072802.1:0-21907 GCA_027495735.1 Lutjanus campechanus
TAATTAACTTTAACGATAGCAACACGGCTTGTCCGCACCAGCCGCCGCTATTGACAAAAGATCGTAAAATAAAAATAAATGTTATGCAACAATGAGGTAAATAATCCATAAAATGGGCCTAAACTAAGATAATACAATGGTTTTCGTAATATTTATATCTCCATTAACAAAGAAAATACTTACATTTGTAGCTCGCCTTCTAGCCCTTGCTCCCAAGGGTGGTGTCGGAGAATCTCAGTATTGAGGGCTATACAGCCCTCAAACTTGCCCCTCAACTTAACGTTCTGAGAATCGGGACAGCACTTGCACTTCGCGGGAGTGCGCATTTTTGAGATTGAGGGTTAAGACAGGAATTGGAATTCACCCCTAGTGTGGAAACCACTAGACTAAATTAACTGGCTTCTCCTCAAAAAGGGTTCTTAAAGAAATGCACTTTGATGCATTTATATTAACAATAATGTCATATACTGTATAATCATAGGGACATTTCTTCTGTGCAAGCAAGTATTTTTACTTTTGATGCTTTAAATACATTTAGCTGATAATACTGCTGTACTTCTACTTGAAGCAGCTACAAGGAACTTGAAAATTGTGTTAATTTTGGAGGCCCCTATGGACAAAAGTGTTTCAGTTTGAATTTATTTAAAGTGCAAATCACCCAAACATATCTTTAATTTAATCTGCTGGGAGGAATTGACTGTTACAGGAAGATAGATTTGTGTGTCATCAGCATAGCTATCATACATTATATTGTATTGTTTTTTTGAAAATTTGACCCAAGCGTGGCAAGTAAACACAAAATAAAGGGTGGACAGGGTACTGATCCCTGAGGAACACCGTATTTGATCTTGATCTCCGCATACCGTAAATCATTTAATCTGATTTCAACGAGAATCTGACCTGGGGGCAGGCACTAAGAATAACGATACAGAAATAATCAAATCAAAATCAAAATCAAATCAAATTTTATTTATATAGCGCCAATTCACAACAAAGTTGTCTCAAGACACTTTACATATAGAGCAGGTCTAGACCACACTCTATGATCATATTTACATCCGACAATTGAAACAATTCCCACATAGGCAAGCACTTTGGCGACAGTGGCAAGGAAAAACTTCCTTTTAACAGGCAGAAACCTCGGACAGATCCATGGCACATGGTGGGCGGCGACCTGACGGCACCGGTCGGATTTGAGAGGGAAAAGGAGAAGGAGAAGAGTGTTCTCACTGATGGTCTTGTTTGCTTATGTAGGTCGTGTAGAGGCAACAGTACTAAATTGACCAAGTGTTCAAGTTGGATTTTAAATAGAGGAATTTTCCTCATGATGGAGTATTTTTATGTTATTGTTTCAGAGATCCGAGTTCCTTTTCCACAATAGACCGCTTGTAAAGTCCTTTGAGGCAAAGTTGTGATTTTGGGCTAAACAAAACAGACTTTCCAATAAAACTAAAATTTGGGGTTATGGCAAAAAACTTTCTTTTCATCCTCACATCTTCCTCGTTTGCACAAGATTCACTCACTGAATTACATACGTAGACACCATTTGGACCAAATTTAAAAAACACATTATCCTCTTACCCTTAGTGGTGACTAACTGTAGTGCATTTTAGTTTTGTGTGCCAAGAGATATCTGCCTTGAAAATTACTTTTAAAAACTCCCTAGCATTTTGTATGTGGTTCCTAAACTGCTGTTCAGCACAAAGTAGTTGCAGTGGAGGCCGCACATTACCAAGTGAGAATATGTGGAGTTGACTAGACCTTTTTCAAGGCAGACGTTTTGACTTTTCAAACACACTAATAACCGCAATTGTTTGTTTGTTGCATGTTTCTCAGTTCCAGATCCAAAGGTCTGCTGTGTGATTACGAATTATATTCATTTGGGAACCATAAATAAACAGGTGCTCTCTTATGCTAACAAAAATTACTAGATTTAGGACAGCAAGGTGTGTTCAGACAGCAAAACAAGTAAAAATGCTCGGCTTCCAAAGGAGAACATGACTGAGCTCACTGTCACTACTGTTTGTTTATTGCTCTGAAGTCATATTTTTTTTATAATATTTTTTTTATAATATTTATAATATATAATTTTTTTGTTACTTTTTAATATATATTTATACTTTTGCAGTACTTGTTTATTTTACTTATTTTTTTCTTACACTGTTTTTTCTTATGCACAAATATGCAGAAGCACATTCCTTATATATGAAAATTTTCTTGGCAGTAAACCTGGTTCTGATTCTGAAAAACTAAGTGGAGTGTGTGAATGGATGCTGCTTTTCACTTATCCAAAAGTAATTTTTTAACTATCGTTTAAAAAATTATGAAATGTTTTAGGTGAGTTTATAGTAACTTGCGTAGGGATGAACAATATGGGGTTTTTTTTCGGTCGATACTGATAACCAGTAATTGCTTCTGTCTTATGGCCAGTATCATGTAGAACCAATAATTTAACATTTTTGTATTTTATTAAGTTTATACAGTATAACCTGTAGTTTATGCACAGCTGGGGGTAAGAAAGGCTCAGATGTAGTAAACAAAGATAAATTATTTAATATTCCACAGTTCTGACCCAACCAAATCTGACATCATGATTAGAACAAAAACAAGCAACAGTTCTGACTCTTTAATTTGCTCTAAGAGTGCTCATCAAAATCAGTTTGTCAAATCAGATATTAATATAGCTCTAAACTTAGGTTTTCATTTTGTAGCTTTGGCCATAATTTCCATCAGTAATAATAACCTGGCACTCACCAAAGAAGCTGCAGTCTGACAGGTTGGAAACAAAGCTCCCAGTTAGTAGAGAGAAAAAATTGCATCAGCTTTGACCCTCTGTACTTCCTGTTGTTGAGCACATTGCTGTGTTCCCAGAGATCAGCTTTAACTTGAGTGCAATATTATTATTACTACTAATAGAATTTATGGCCACAACTATGAAAATAAACCCATATTGCAATGAGTGAGAATATTCTGTAAAGGCTTATAGGTTCTGTGGTAAGTAGAGACAGATGAATTAACAGTTTACCCCAAAATCAAAAATACATATTTTTTCTTTTATCTGTAGTACTATTTTCCATCTAGCTAGTTTTGGTTTGAGTTGCAGAGTTTAGGAGATATCGGCTGTAGAGACATCCACCTTTTCTCCAATATAATGGAACTAGATGTCACTCAGCTTGTGGTGCTCCAAGTGTCAAAAAATATATATAAACTCAACAGCAATGTCACTTTCCAGAAATCATGACTGTTTACGATAATGTACCTTGTTGAGAGCAGTTTCATGTAGAAACTATTTTCTTTCTACTGAACTACACCCACCAACCATATCACTGCTCAGAGGGAAGCATCTACTCATGGACAAGAGGCTGTCAGACTCATGAAAAGTGCAGGATGTGAAATTTAATGGCATCCTTCTTATCCATGAGTAGATGTACATGTCTTCTTTCTTCTGCTCAGTGATATCGGTGGCGGCACTAACAATTGATAATTGATTAATAATTAATGATATGCAAAAGACAAGTTTAGTGGCACAGTATTTATGTGAAACATTAATTCATGAAGCACAAACAATTTAAACGATGAGGATAATAAAACAATAAGCCTCTCACTTGAAATGGCTGCTCTTGTCCGTCTGTCTGTACTCCACCAAACTAAACACCCACTTACTGCCATCTCTAAACTAACACGGCAGACCAAACCGAATCGTGAGTAAACAGAAAGCATTCATTACCAGTTAATAATATTTTAATCACAGAATTTCATACTGGCGCTTATTTGATTGCTTCTCCACCCCCACCTCCCAAACTTTGTGAAGCCTCACTCTAAGGCCTCTACTTGTTACATGTAGGATTATAGATGGAAATTAGCGTCTCGCTAAATTTGGTGCAACCATGTTTTCATTTCTTGTAAATGATCAGTGTCATTGCACAGTCCTTTTATACATCAAATAAACTAAACTAACTTAATGATTGATCATTAATTCCCTAGTAGACAGGTAAGAGACTGGAAAGAGACATTGCTCTGACATCTTTCAAATGTATTTTTCAAATGTCATCTAGTTCCATTATATTAGAGAAAAGGCAGAAATCTCTGTGGCAAATATCTCCAAAACTATCTAGATGGATAAATAGCACTACAGGTAAGAGGAATAATAAGTATTTTTGATTTTTGGGGTGAACTGTCCCTTTACAGGTTTTAAAATGAGCCTAAACAGCTGCTTATCTCCAATTGTGAGAACAGACCCTTCAGTGATTCTTTTGATCATCTATCTGGACTGTATCTCTGAAGCCATATCATCTCACTCCTGTGCACCTCCCTCTTTCAGGTGGCACCAGACTTCTTTGAGTATTTCCGAGCCCTGTACCCAATCCTGCGCTCTGACCCCACTCTGTGGTGTGTTTCTGCCTGGAATGATAATGGCAGAGACGCCTTGGTGGATCCATCCAAAGCTGAGCTCCTCTACAGAACGGACTTCTTCCCCGGGCTGGGCTGGATGCTGCTGAAGGAGATGTGGAACGAACTGGAACCCAAATGGCCCTCAGCCTTCTGGGATGACTGGATGCGTCAGCCAGAGCAGCGCAAAGACCGCTCCTGCATTCGCCCCGAAATCTCCCGAACTATCACGTTTGGCCGGAAAGGTGTCAGTTTAGGTCAATTCTTTGATCAGTACCTTCGCTACATTAAGCTAAACACTGAGTTTGTGCCTTTTACCAAACATGATTTGTCTTATTTGCTGAAAGAGAAGTATGATGAAAAGTTCATTAAAGAGGTTTACAGCGCCCAGCTAGTGAAGATTGAGGACCTGCAACAAGGCGGCAGCTTGCGAGGCCCTGGACCCTACCGGGTCCAGTACTCCAGCCGGGACAGTTTTAAAGTCTTTGCTCGAAATCTGGGAGTGATGGATGACTTGAAGTCTGGAGTTCCTCGTACAGGTTACAGGGGCGTAGTCAGTTTCCTGTACCGAGGTCGGAGGGTGTTCTTGGCTCCACCGGAGGGCTGGACGCAGTATGACATCAGCTGGAGCTGAGCAACTCATCCAGACTGAACAATGTGAATGGTGTTGAAGAGGGGAGACAGCCTTACTCAGAGGACCACCCTCTCAGACCAAAGAATATCAGCAGACACAGTGGTTCATGAAGGAATGACAGCAGAGGAGGCTGCTGGGAGATCAAGGCCTGTTTGGTAGGAAAGCTTCTAAACTAGGGTGCTCATTCAGGATTTCAGTTCGACAGAGACTTCACAGAGAGTTATAACTTTCAGGCAAGGAAAATTCCACCCTTAAACACTATGAAAACAGCTCTTGGCGATGTGCCTTGCTTTCTGGGCCCATTTAGTTTGGTGTATTTTTTATTCCTGTGAATAACTGGCCAAACGCAGACTTCACATCATGTTCAGATGTGTGCAGTAGCTGTGAATGGAGTTTGGTAGCAGAAAATGATTTAAATTGTCAACAGGACAAGCTTGTTTCAGTGTTGGTGATAATACACTGGAACCCAAACACAAGCAGAGTGACCATCTTGAGAACTTGGGAGAAAAAATGTGAGAATCTGTGTGATATATGAAGTCTTGGACCATCTTTGTTTTGAAAAGCAAATTTATTGAAAGAAGCTGTTGAAATTTCCCCAACTCTTCAGATCAGATCATGTTCCTGTTTAAGGCTATAAAACTAATCAGAAGCAGAGTTGTGTGCAGAGGAAAATGAAAAGCTGGTCGATGTTTTGAGGTGGTAAACAAAGGCCACATCCAGTGCTGAGTCATTATATGAAGTCAGAGCTCTCATGGTTAACGTTAAACATTAAAGGCTTCCTCAGCTATGGTACAGCAGAGGAAACAGACACACCTCCCAGCTACAGTAGCCCTGATCCAGGACCAACAAACTGCCATCTCCTGCAACGCTGACATTTCAGTCATAAAATTTGTCATTAGTTTAGTTTGAAGTTGCCAGAAAAGAAGAGCACCAAGAACTTAATGATACTCCAGAACAAAATCCCCTGAGAGTGTTTTGTTCAGGATGAGTAGCAGATGTGTGACAGCAGGGGTGGAGGTATTCTTTCATTCTCAGCTCTGCTATCCTTAGATCAATTCATGAACATGGCCTCGAAAGCAGTATGATGACAACACTAAATCAAAACAGATATGATCTCACTGTGTTAAGGCCTCAGTGTGCTTCAGATGAAGAAGGTCCGACCACATTTAAAGGCACTAGTGTTGTATTTGTTACCAGTGACCAGGCTTGAAGACAGGCCAATCTAGAGATTGTCTCACATCAGCTGAGACACCGTCAACACATTGATGTTCTGACCCGTGAATACTCATTACTACATTATTACACAAGTACTCACACAAGTATTTCTTCTGGATCTGACCACACCCATCTTCAATCTCGGTCTTCATTTTGATCTCAGCTACACACCTGTGGGGTTTCATGACTGCATCTTGTGTGGTTGCGATGCTATCACACTGACAAAATCTGTCCAAAGACAGACAACAAAATAAATTTTGACATACACGGCAAGAATTTAAAGAGATAGTTCACCCAGAGATTAAAATTCAGTCATTATCTACTCAGCCTCCTGCTGATTTAGAATCCGTTTTTTTCTGCTGTTACGGGGACAAACAAAAAACAACTGGATGAAAAAAAAACATAAAATGCCTCCATACTGCTCATCTGGCATAATTCAAGTCTCCTAAAGTCCCAACATGCCGTTTGCACACCTGCACAACACACACAGCCAGTTCAGGCAGTGTGCACATGAACATAGCTCCAAGCTAAAGATCTACAGTGAAGATTCAGGATAAAAACATGGTATAAATCACATTTTTTTAGTCAACTTGTCATATTGGAGCTTTAGGAGACCTGAATTATGCCAGATGAGCAGTATGGAGACATTTTATGTTTAAATTCTGTTGTTTTTTCTAACATTTGAAAACAGGTCACCATTCACTTCCATTGTTTGGGAGATTGTGCAACACTGTTTTACTGTGAAACTCCAGCAGTGTTTTGTGGATTAAAAAACTAAAACTGACCTTCAATCAGCATGAAGGTGAGTAGATAATGACTGAATTTTCATTTTTGGGTGAACTATCCCTTTAATAAAATAAAGGTACATTCATATTGAAAAGACTGACAAAAGGACATGGATGTGACTTGCCTGATGTCCTCCAGCAGGTTATTTCAGAGCAATGGAGCTCGATAGAAAAGACCCAGTCACACTTGGTTTTCAATCTGGATCTTGGGATATCTAAAAGGGATCCACTGGAGCAGTGGTTCCCAAACTGAGAGCCACTGCAAGGAGGGCGCAAAAGACCAGGGGCGAAAAAAAGAGTGAAACAAAGCTGAATGAATATGATCTATGTAGGGGGAATAAACAAATGAGTTTGCTGTTTCTGTCCAGCTGACCTTTATTTTGCTAAAATGTAACTTTTGAATTCTCTTTTTTAATCAGTTCCATCCACAATTGTTAACAATTGATTGAAAATTTTGTGGTGGGGGCTTGAACTTTTGTTGGCTTCTGAAAGGGGGGCATACTGTAAAAAGTTTGGGAATCACTGCACTGGAGGATCTCAGGCTACATTTAATGCTCATAATCAATCATACAAATGGGGATAACAACAATCATGGTGTTGCACTCGGTTTGAATGAAAAGTGCCACAAGTAGTTGAAACGAGCTGAAAGAGAAGTTGGAACACCGCCTGTTTTCACACCTCTTTAAACCTGCCCAATCCCCAAGTAAGGCTGGTGTGACTGATGTCTTGTCTGTTTCATCAAACAGTCACCTCACTTCTGCTGTGAAAAAGGTTTTCAGACACCTGTAGCACTTTGTTTGAAGAACACTGAGGCCTTTATGGTTGATCTCCTGCTCAAGCTGGTCTTGGAAGGCCTCTAACTTTTTTTTGTTTTTTTTGAAATGTAATATCTTTCATGTCTGAGAGTAGCCCAGTTTAAACCCCATCAATGTGATGGCTGAAGAGAATTGCTTTACTGAAGGAAATACCATATTAATTCTGCAACTCTGCTTCCAGAGGGTCCCAGCACCACACCACTCTCTCTGTGTGAGTGAGCTTGGTGTCTAAATGTGTAGTAAGAAATTAATTGTTAATATGAAGGATGAAACTATAATGGTATGGCTATTTTGAAATGATTTAACTGTCTTGAACTTGAAGTTCTAATATGTTTTCAAGCTGCAAATGAGATTCAAACATCACTGAGTCTGACGTGTTACTGATGCTCACCCCGAGGCCGTGGTACAGGGCAGGTTGTAATTACATGACATCCAAACCAGGGTTTGGTTTGGTCAGCTTAGGTTTGTTGAAAAACCACTGATTGTTTGATAATTTTCATTTGTTTCTGCAAGAAGAAGACCGAGGAGTGGCTAGAGAACTGATTATCACTGTACTGTAATTAGCTTTGGGAGATTATCACAAGATTGATTGATTCCCATGTCTGTATGGTGATGTGTAAAACCACTGCCTGATGTGTTTATAACTTTAATACAGTATAAATAAAATCAACTATTTTGATATTTGTCCACATGCTGGAGTCACTCTTTCATTGACAGCAGTCATTCAGTAGTGTAACCTGCAGAGTCCTACAGTGGCTCATGTCCATTCAGAACAATCAATCATCAAGGCATCTTCCCTGGTTAATGATTAGTTTGTAGGCAACTAATGAAGCTTCAATGCAAAGATGTGACCTGTTGGAGAAAACTTTTTTTTTCTTACTTTTTATTTTTATGACATTTTAGGAACAATCAAAGAACATGTGGTCTAGAATAAAGTAAGCAACCATCAAGTTCAGGTTAATAGGTGCAGATTGTCACCTTAACATTCAGTAAGTGCATAATGTCAGTGGTAAAGAGAATAAGGAGAAAAAGAAAAAGGAAAATCTCTAACCCTTATCAGTAAGTAACAGACACATCAGTGTTAAAGGATAACTTCGGTATTTTTCAACCTGGGCCCTATTTCCCCATGTGTATGTGTGTGTATGATTGACAGCTGCAACTCGTTTTAAAATTGCTGCGGTATTGAGGTACGCGGATGCAGCCGGCAGCTGCGAAACAAGTTATAACGGTAGATATCGGGGCAAATTGGTCCGTCAAAGTTTGTACATTAAACATGCTTTTTTTCACCACAGACCGGATCAGATCACCAGTGTAATCTCTGTCAACAGTATGCTTCACTTACTGCTTGCTGTGTGACGACATCTCGCGGGATCTTTGTTTGTTGCCGGAAGAAAACAGGAGTCATGCTGAGAGCCGGTGTTATGGCCCTTCTGGTTTCTCAATTTAACTGGTTACCGTCAGCGTGCGTGTGTTGTCTGCAACAGCTGTCTCTGTTCCTGTCACCAGATTCGTCACACATTTACAAACATATCACTGCCGACTTCCAGGTCGCATCTTATACCCACTGCAGCAAATATGGTCACAAAGCATGCACTAGCCTACATTACAGACAGCCACGGAAAAAAGAAAAAAAAAAAGGAAAACATATTTTTTTTGTCAACGTCGTATCAAACTGGGGTCGAACTCACGCCAGTAAGAATAAGACATACTCCACTCACTCTGTCTTACCCAGTGAGCTACCAGCACATTGCTTAGGTGTGTGACCTACCATTATATGTTTACTACGTCAGCACCCAGGTAACACATTATCTTGCCTTGATCTAAGACAACTGGTTACCTCGGACTATTCTGAGAAAACATCCGAACATGTTTGCGCTCTTTCTCGAAGCTACAGACAAATTGACCACCACATCACAGCATCCCACAACACTACACGTTTGCACAAAGACATACAGGTTACTTACAGGTGGTGTGTGTTTTATCGATCTTATGTGTTACTGGCCAGCACACCGAGCGCTTTAATTAATTAGTTAACAAGCATAAATAACTGTGCTTGCATGCCATGCAACTAGAGCGTGTTGCTGTCTCTCTGTATGTCGCCGATAAAATGTTTTCAACACTTTTATTATATGCCCTGACTTTCCATAGTCTAGCTGATGTATAATGTATGTCTGTAACGTGTTTAGTCTCACTGATCGATCATAAACTGCAGTGAAAAGGCACGAGGTGAGGCAGCCTCATGGAGGGGGCGCTCGTGAGCTTAGAGATTCTTCTTGCTACTGCGCAGCCGAAGAATAAGTGACAGCAACTCTTAACAAAAGTTGGTGGCAGACCTGTGGCAGACGTGTCTCACTCAGATGATACAGCAAAAAGTTACTGTATTAAGTAGCCTACATGAATGATCGGAGGTGCTTGAATTCATGATTCTTCGTGTTTGTTAACTAGCCTAATTAATTAAAGCGCTCGGCGTGCTGGCCAGTAACACATAAGATCGATAAAACACACACCACCTGTAAGTAACATGTCTTTGTGCAAATGTGTAGTGTTGTGGGATGCTGTGATGTGGTGGCCAATTTGTCTGTAGCTTCGAGAAAGAGCGCAAACATGTTCGGATGTTTTCTCAGAATAGTCCGAGGTAACCAGTTGTCTTAGATCAAGGCAAGATAATGTGTTACCTGGGTGCTGACGTAGTAAACATATAATGGTAGGTCACACTCTGAAGCAATGTGTTGGTAGCTCACTGGGTAAGACAGAGTGAGTGGAGTATGTCTTATTCTTACTGGCGTGAGTTCAAACCCAGCTTGATACTACGTTGACAAAAAAAATATGTTTTCCTTTTTTTTTTTCTTTTTTCCGTGGCTGTCTGTAATGTAGGCTAGTGCATGCTTTTGTGACCATATTTGCTGCAGTGGGTATCAGATGCGACCTGGAAGTCGGCAGTGATATGTTTGTAAATGTGTGACGAATCTGGTGACAGGAACGGAGACAGCTGTTGCAGACAACACACGCACGCTGACGGTAACCAGTTAAATTGAGAAACCAGAAGGGCCATAACACCGGTCTGAGCGGAGTTAGCCGTCCCGGAGTTCAGTTGAAAGTTTTGCTGCAACTATTGAAAACAATGCTTCGTGTTTTTGCGTCATCGAAGTGCAAGAACAGGATGTCGTGCAACACCCTGTACAGCTTTTACAGGCTGACTTTGTCGCACAGCAACATGCTGAAGTTGTGGCTAATTGTGCTACAACTGGATGCTAACGCTCCTGTCCAAACACTGCGCCTGGCAGACCATCGGGTCTGCGTGCACTTTTCTCAAGATGACTACTGCCAGCCCAAGAAGAGAAGACATCCAATCCTCAAACACTTCACCAAACACACCTCAAGAAAACAGCTGTCCTACTCGAAGACATTCTTCAACAAGCAAAGATCCTGTGAGATGTCGTCACAGAGTGAACGGTAAGAGAGACGCTTTACATGTTGTTGACAGAGATTACACTGGTGATACGAGCCGGTCTGTGGCGAAAAAAAGCATGTTTAATGTACAAACTTTTATGGACCAATTTGCCCCGATATCTACCGTTATAACTCGTTTTGCAGCTGCCGGCTGCATCCGCGTCCCTCAATACCGCACCAATTTTAAAACGAGCTGCAGCTATCAATCACACACACACATACACATGGGGAAATAGGGCCCAGGTTGAAAAATACCGAAGTTATCCTTTAAGGCCCAGGATCACAGATATGACCCACATTTTCCCAAAAGAGTTGAATTCGTGGGCACAACCAAAATACATGGACATGTTCTACTTGTATTGATCTGCATTCCCTCTAACAGGGATGCTGGGTCCCTGTAGCTTAGATTTCAGCTTTGGTGTAATTAAAGTATTGAATTAAGCTTTTGTAGCCAAAATCCCTCCAGGTCAGTGAGTTAGCGGTGGAACACTGACTTTTCAAGGCATGTAACCACATCTCTCCTCTAAATGTTATTTCCATCCCAAAGTCTTTCTCCCAGCGCTGTCACATGTAGTCAGTTGAGTTTTTGCTCATTAAAATGATGGCTTGACCTATAACTCCTTGAGTACTTGCACCCTTATGGTGAAAACCTTGAACAAAGGGGAAACATTTCACAGACTCAATCTCACGCTCGTCCTGATGCATCTATGCAGCCAGCTGTACACTATGTATACAGTTCTACCTCTACAGTCCCAACCTACGATGCTGTGCTAAGTGACACATAGTTGTGCGACAGAGTTTAGGTCATATTGTAGGTAAAACGGCATGTCCAAACACTGGTGGGCCATAAAAAGCACATCTGAGGGCCTAACCATACCCCAGTCCCCCTGTAGCCTGACGGGGTGGTCTGTTTGTAAGTGTTGCCAAAGGGAGGCACTAGAGTGACACTAAAAAAAAGTAGTTTGAAACAGAGGTGGGTCCAGATCGTTGTTTTGCATGTCACAAGAGCGTCTCAAGTCCTAAACTTTGAGTTTTGAGTCCTAAACAAGGCATTATCACAAAATGTAACTGTAACAACAGAGCTTATCTAAATGTTATTATGCAACTTCAAATGTGTTGAAAGTTGTTGCGTCCCAGTCTAATTTTTGACCTGCACACTTTGCATACTGTAATTTGTTTTTTGTTGACCACCTTGTAGATTTGTACATTAAAAATATTTTTAGTATAATTTTTTCCCCAACTGTAGCTCAGTAACATAACATTATTGATTAGATACTGTCTGATTGATCCAAACAAAGTAGATCTGGGGAATTTAAGAATTGACTCACTGAGAATGAATGGATTTTTAGATTCACACTTTTTAAATACCAGGTTTTTTCATCTTTGGTCTTTGGGGAAGGTATCGAGTATTCTCAAGTCATAAGACTCAAGTCCAAGTGAAGTCACGAGTCATTGGTGTTTAAGTCCATGTCAAGTTGCAAGTCTTTTTTGATTTTGTCAAGTTGAGTCTAAACTCACTGAGTCTGATTCAAGTCCAAGTGATGTGACTCAAGTCCACACGTCTGGTACATATGCTGTTTCCTCTATCCCTACAGAGAGTTGTGCCTCCTAGTGCTGCCACCACTGCCATTTCAAAAATAAATATTTGATCTGTAATGATCTGTTTGAATAAAAACTTCAGATTGTGAGCAGAGGCCATGAGGCTGATTTTTAAAGAGTAACTTAAGGATGCAGCACAACTCCTGGGTTCAGGCTCTCATAATATCACGCATTGATTACTGCAACTCCTTACTGTCAGGCCTCCCTGCATGCATGTTCAAAGCTTTACAGATGATCCAGAATGTGGCGGCACGTCTGGTTTTTAATCAGCTGAAAACAGCACGTCACCCCACTGTTCAGGTAGCTCCACTGGCTCCCAGTCACTGCTCACATCAAATTCAAATCCCTGACAGCTCCCTACAAAACAGCAACTAAAACTGCTCCTGCCTATCTGAACTCCCTCATCCAGGTCTACGCTCCCTCCCGCTCACTGTGCTCTGCCAAAGAAAGACGCCTGATTCAACCACCACAAAAGGGCCCAAAGTCACTAGCTAGACTCTTCCAGTCTGTGGCACCGTGACGATGGCGTGAGCTACCAAACCATGTTCGACTGAAGACCCAGCTCTTTACTGAACAGCTTTGCACTTGATTGACTGCACGATATCGACACTGCCTGTAGGCACCTTTTCTTCATGGCACTTACTCGTGTCGTTCTCTTCTGACAAGATCCCTGCTTGTGTTGTATCAGCTCTCAGGTGTTGCTTTGGATAAAAGCATCTGCTAAAGGAAATGTAAGATTGTAAGTGCTTGAGTGTCATTTTAATCTTAAATTCTGTTATTTAGGGCAACTTTATATATTCAATCCAACAACACTCCCTCTTGTGTGATATTGCTTGACTACATTAGTTGAAGAGCGCATCATATCTTGTTTAGGACATCAGTAAGTCTTGACTAGGGACTTGAGTGCAAAGACTTGAGACTTGGGACTTGTAAAATGATGGCTTTGTCTCACCTCTGGAATGTAGTGCTGACAGCAAAATGACATTTGGCAGTGAAAGGTTAGCAAAGAGTCGACAAAGCATCCCCTCCACAGTGACATATCAGAGATTAAAGCGATATTCCACTCTGTGAGAATAATCCACTCAATATGTACTCACCACTATGCCGATGTGATGATAAGTGAAGATCTTCAGTTCACCAAACAATCCTGGAGTTTTAGGAGAAACAGGGTAGCAGCCTCATCCAGTACAATGGCAGTGAATGGTGGCCACGGATAAAACATTAAAAATAGCACACAAAACAAACACAAAATGTCTCCATCCTGCTTGTGTGGTGTAATCCAAGTGTCCGCGAGCCACGACATCAAAAATTTACGCAAAAGACGCCATTTACGCCATGTTTTTAGCAGAAATATCAGCTGTAGCATGTAGCCGGTAGGATGTAAACATGGCGTCGATCTCGCGAGACTTCATATATATCTTAATGGACGCACATGCCGATGTTGCGGCTCGCAGACACTTGGATTACACCACACAAGCAGGATGGAGACATTTTGTGTTTGTTTTGTGTGCTATTTTTAATGTTTTATCCGTGGCCACCATTCACTGCCATTGTACTGGATGAGGCTGCTACCCTGTTTCTCCTAAAACTCCAGGATTGTTTTGTGAACTGAAGACCTTCACCCATCATCACATCAGCATAGTGGTGAGTACATACTGAGTGGCTTATTCTCACAGAGTGGAGTATCGCTTTAAAACAAAAGATAAGGAGTACAGACGTGTGTCGAGCAGGGTGAGCTGTGATCAGCACTTCTTATCTCTCTGCTTCCTGTCTCATCATCCTGTTGAATTCCTGCTCTGCTTCCTGTTTCACAAACATGTTGAAGGTAGCTGCTGTTACTACAGTTTCTCTCAATTCTTTACACACTTGAGACACAAAGACCAAAACCTGAAACTCATGTACATTGTTTTACACCAGCTCATTACAAATACAAACTCATTTCCTGCTTTTCACAAAACAGGACACGCAATTCTCTACAGTTGGCACAATCTTCATTCATAAAACCTCTTATGTTCACATGAAAAGCACTGACAGTCAGAGTGATCAACTCAAACCACAAATCACCAATCAAATCCTTTGTAATCACACCAGCAAACATAGCTTTAGCAATAAAAGGGTCAAAGGTGAGCTGTCCTGTGCTGGAGACCAATGGATGCCAACTTTGTTCTCTAGCTCTCAGGGAGGCAGGTCAGAGTTCAGACAAACTTGAGCCTCTTCACTGTGGCTTCAATCATCCAGACATACAGGTAAGAAACATCTTCTCACTGTAGTGCTGCATGTCAGGACAGCACTTGGTGATTACTGTTGAAGACTGTATAAAAATGCTTCATGTATTAAATTGGGAACTGTACTCCCACTTAATGTGTTCTAATAATTACAGTATTTTACAGTATTACATATTACCATGTCATAGTGGAAAAGGATGTTTTTTTTGACATCTCCACAGGATATTCCTGTTTTTGTGTAATATACAACCCAGTTCCCAAAAAGTCTGGATGTTGTGTAAAACGCAAATAAAAACAGAATCCAATGATTTGCAAATACATTTCCACCTATAGTCAGTTGAATACAGTACAAAGACCAGGTATTCAGCGTTCAAACTGATAAACTTTACTGTTTTTTTGTAATTATACACTCATTTTGAATTTGATGCCTGCAACATGTTCCAAAAAAGTTGTGACAGGATCATGTTTACTTCTGTGATACATCAGCTTTACTTTGAACACTCAGTCAGTGTTTGTGAACTGAGGACACTAATTGTTGAAGTTCTGAAAGTGAAATTCTTTTTCATTTTTGCTTGATATATGACTTAAAGTGATCAGCTGTTCAGGCTTTCCATTGTTGTATTTTGTGCTTCATAATGCACCACACATTTTCAGTGGGAGACAGGTCTGGAAGCAGGGACGTCTCTGAAAAAGACGTTGTCTTGATGGCAGCATGTGTTTCTCCAAAACCTGTTTGTACCTTTCAGCATCAATGGAGCCTTCACAGATGTGACAGTTACCCATGATGCCATGGGGCACTAACACACCTCCATACCATCACAGCTGCTGTCTTTAGAAGTTAGTCCTGGTAACAATCTGGATGGTCCTTTTCCTCTTTAGCGTGGAGGACACGACGTCCATGATTAGTGAGAACAATCTGAAATGTGGACTCGTCAGACCACAGCTCACTTTTCCTCTTTGCGTCAGTCCATCTCAGATGAGTTCAGGTCCAGAGAAGTCTGCAGTGTTTCTGGATGTTGTTGATATAAGTCTTTCTCTTTACATGGTCGAGTCTTAACTTGCATTTGTAGATGCAGCGACAAACTGTGTTTACTGACAACAGTTTTCCAAAGTGTTCCTGAGCCCATTAAATGTCTTTTATACAATTATGTTGGGTTTTAATAAAGTGCTGCCTGAGGGGTCAGAGGTCACTGACTCTTTTAATGATATTATGGAAGGTACATTGTGAAATCCTTAAATTATTTGCAATGGTGCATTGTTCTTAAACTGTTGGACTATTTGCTGGTGAACTTCACTTGTAAATGACTGAGTCTTTGGAGGATGACCCTTTAATACCCAGTAATGTTCCTGTCACCTGTTACCAACTCAGCTGTTTACCTGTGGAATGTTCCAAACAGGTGTTGTTGCTTTTGTTGCCCCTGTTGCAACTTTTTTGGAACATGTTGCAGGAAACAAATTCAGAATGACTCTAAAACAAAAACAGTAAAAGTTCTCAGTGTGAACATTAAATATCTCATCTTTGTACTATATTCAGTTGAATATGTGGGAAAGGATTTACAAATCATTGAATTCTGTTTTTATTTGTTTACACAGAAGTCCCAACTTTTTCAGAGTTAGGGTTGCATATTTGAGTATGAAAACAAGTTTACAACAGGCTACTGTATGTACAGTATGTGGTGCAGCACTGAAAATACAAACTAAGATTATCATAGTAGTGTTTTCCACTGAGTACATCAGTGTTCATCAGGGTTCTCGTCAATTCATTTTAAGGGTGTTTCATTTGATGACAAAATTTCATTTTGAGAAGACATACTGTTTTGAATGCAGTGTTTACTCTTAAAAGACATTGAATTCTTGGGGTTGTGTGCTTTTTTTGTATTTGTGTTTTAAGAAAATAAGCCATGCTTTCAGAAAATGTGTGAGCATTTGAGAAAAACTTCAAGACTAAGATAGGATAGAAACTAACAACGTTACAATCCCTTTACAGGGTGGTGGTATCCTGTCTACACCATCCTGATGCTGGAAATACTTGCCAGAGCACACAATGTGTGATTAATCCACCACTGAAAATAGTCCCTAAAAATGTCCTATCCTGTCCTGTCCTGTTTGAGTAGCAATTGTCCAGGATATGACTGAGCCTTTTAAAAATGAAACTACAGATTTTTTTGGTGTTTTTTAAAGATTTACATGTTCAATAGAGTAGGCCAACACACTGTTAGTTGTGGGATTTGTTGACAATAAGAAAATATAGAATACACATGAGGATGAAGAATGAGAGAGACTTTACCAGGCAAAAACCAGATTTATTACTTCACACAGCAGTGAACAACGTTCAGCCCTACAACTATCTCTGATTACAAGTCAACTGATCACATCTAGAAAACCAGCAATCCTTCATAAAACAACTCAATATCAAAATGAAATATCCATGAACAAATAGTTACATTAGAAACTGAAATAAAACAAACATTATTAAACAAAGTCTGTCCTGATTTCTCCTGCAGAGGGAGCTCTACCACTGCTGTACTGCTTTCTTTCTTTCAAAAAGCAAATGAGACAGGGTTTGGAAATCTCTGCTGTCTGACATGCCAGGGTTTATATAAAGACAGTCTGCGTCTACCATCAGAGTGAAACTGTAAATACAAAGTGACTGCAGGCCCCAGGGGAGCGTCCAGTTCGTCTATCGTGCTGGTTCAACTGCAGGGACACATGAGGAGAAGGTTAGTGAAGGAGAACTTTGGTTGAACTTTTAATAAATCCAAAGGATGAATGAGACTCACTGTAAGAGGAGATGTCGATCTCATCAGGCAGCTCGCTGATGTTCACTTCAAAGCGGTCCTGCACATCGTTGAGTGTGCGGGCATCGCCTTCGTCAGACACAAACGTGATAGCCAGGCCCTTCGTGCCAAACCTGCCTGCTCGGGCAACCTGTAACCACATACACACCTGAGTTCACCAGCAAAAAGAACATAAAAGCTGATTTTTTGTTTAACGGCACCTCAGGTGATATTGTTTGTTTTTTGTATAGTTAACAAGTCCTATGTGCAGCCAAACCAACAACGAACATATCCTACTAACAAGCCTGATGTATTTTATTCCTCTGTGAAACACAAACTCCATTTCAGACAAACTACAACAGGCAACAATCCCCATCATTTTAGTCTGTAACAGCTGTTCTCAAAGGGTCTTCTTCCACCTAATCAGCTCTGCTTCTTGAACTGGTTCTGTTGGAGATTATTGAAACCTTGGTGTAGTGAACCAGCTGGTGTTTCCACCAGTTTTGAATGGAATTATAGTCAATGATGTCACCAATAGATGCTGTTGCATAATGACCTATAAAGTCTGACACTCTCACTCAGGTTTCAGTGGAAAACCTGCTATTTTTGGGTTCCACATAGGAACCAACTTTTCGGGTTCTGACCCACGTTATTTTTAGTGGAAATATTCCAAGTGGTTAAAAATTAGCACAAATTGAAACATGGCCTGTTTAATATTGGTTGAAAAGGCTTTATTGTGCCAGCCCTCAGAAACATTTTGTGCGATCCCCGATGTATGCATTATATTTTCATCATTCCATTTCAATATGTTCACCTTCAATAATCTACATTTAAGGCCAAAATGCACTAAAGACATCTGACACTTGGAAGTAAACCCATTGTTCTAAAAGGCTGAACACACTGAAAGCATCCTGACAAACATCAAACTGCCTTGACGCTCCAACTCCAAACTTAAACTGAACAAAAAGGCATATGGACATGAGGAGCGAGTGCTGATAGAGCTGCAGCTCCACCTGTAACCAGTAAAAGAAAAAAAAAGCTAAACTGCAGCAGAGGCGTAGAGGGAGAAAGTGTGTGAATATGGACAGATTAACGTTTTATCCGTGGTCACCATTCACTGCCATTGTACTGGATGAGGCTGCTACCCTGTTTCTCCTAAAACTCCAGGATTGTTTTGTGAACTGAAGACCTTCACCCATCATCACATCGGCATAGTGGTGAGTACTGTACATACTGAGTGGCTTATTCTCACAAAGTGGAATATTGCTTTAAAACTGAAGCCTGCAGTGTGCCATGGAAGCTTCAATAGAAGCTTTTAATGTGTTTTGGCCTTTACATTACTCAGCTACTGTGTCGAACTGTGACCCCCTAACAAGCATCTGTGGTGAATGACAACTTCATAAAGCTACTGGTTGCATGGCAACTTGTGCGACCTCACAAGGAATTCTGTTCTGTCATTAATGCTTGTGCTGTATTTTAGTGACGACTAAGGTTTGATGCAAGCTCTGCAAACTGGCACTCAGACTTCAAAACTTTCTGATCCCCTGGTCTGAAAGAACTGTTTCTTCCACAAACTACTTGTTTGACCCAAAAAAAACTGTATATAACTAAGCACACATTTAACAAAACTACAAAACCAATCCTGTTTCAAAATTATAGATCCAAATAATGTTGAGATCTGACATAAAGTTCTTGTGAAACTTTTTTATTAACTGGTGGTAGGTTCAGTAATAGGTTCAAATATGAACCTTTTTTCTGTTGCTATCTTGTATTTTTCTGTCAACCTCTAATTTCAGCAAGTTTTGAATACTAGAAGTTATGTAGCTCTGGGCCCCAACGGGAGGACCTGCAATGACCCCAGGCACACATGATGTCATCTCCTCAATGAAAATATACTGTACAAAATATACTGTGTCTTAGTTTTTATTCTTTTAGTTTTAATTTTCAAATCCCATTTTAGTCAACACTGTATATCTGTTTCACTTTAATCATAGAAAGATCAAAATTACCACAAGAAAATCCTTGAGCAACAAATGTGTATTAATCTGCAGGTGAAAACAGCCTTTCATTAAAAGTGAAACAATATTTGCGAGTTGTTTTTTTGAGATTTAAGTCTTCAGGAGGAACCACTGGGACTGGGGCTGAGAGCCACGGACAAAATGTTGAGAGATGAGAAACAGTTTTGTTTTTTTGAGGTCTGTTCATCAGATTTGCTGACAATAAGAAAAAATGCAGAATAACTGCTGCCTCATTCTTTAAGGCCACACAGGCTGCTGTGAAACCCCAGTTTTCTTATTCATGATGTGAGCTGCAGTGGATGCTGAAATAAACAACAACAGTGCAGCATGCAGCAGAGAAAGTTGGAACACAGTCAACTTTGGAGAAACACAACCGAATGTCATGCTGTGGTGACGTCACAAGCTGATGATCAGCCTGAAATATTCACGATGACAGTCTCCGGCTTCAACGTCTGAGTGTGGTTGCAGTTTATGCGGTAAAATAGCGACACCAAGAAGCTTCTTTTGATTTGTGTCCACAAGCGAGACAGAAAGTGCGCAGCTGTGGTGCAGACAGAATGGAAAGATAGCGGTGTTTTCCCACAGCTATCTTTCCATTCTGTCGGCTGAATCAGAGAAATGAAACAGTATTTTCTGATTGTTTCATGGTGGTTGTGTTCTCAGCACAAATAAACACTGCCACACACCCTTGTTGAGTTGATGTTCTGTGTATGGACAATTACTCCAGTTATGATTGAATATGGCCAATAAGATGAATCTAAAGTGAACTTACTGGTATTGTACCATATTTGGTTATTACTTGATAATGAACAGACATGTCTAAATCCAGATTAGTCCTGCTGGCTGCACTAGTTACCTGTTCAGGGGCTGTGACATGAGCAGGTAAAATGAAAAAAGCTACTTTTATGACAAGATAACAGTCTTTGCTACATATGAATCACTTTTTTGATGATTAGCACCCTTACTTTAATAAAGGCAAACATATATGTACATACCGTTTGTATTTTTAATTGTCCAATCAATTTCTGCCTATAATTCATGTGTGTTTAAGAGTATACATTTTAAAGATGGACAAAGGTATTGATGAAATATTTATTACTTATTATATGCAAAAACCATGTGTGAACATCCAGTCCAAGTTTGGTGCCATTCTGATGTGTTAAGGCAGACACTGTCCCTTTTGGAGTAGCTTAAGGAGGTTGTTAAGGAGCATCCACACATCAACCAAAAATCTCAAAGCACAATATTTTTATACGATCATCCTTTTCAAAAACTATTTTAACACAGTTGTGCCCTCATTGGGGATTCATTCCTCTACTAAGTGGGTTACAGTGTATTTAACTGTGAGAGAGAGAGAGAGAGAGAGAGAGAGAGAGAGAGAGAGAGAGAGACTTACTCTGTGTAGGTAAGTGTCGGAGTCTTCGGGCATGTCATAATTGAAGGCGATGTTGACTCTCTCGATGTCCATCCCTCGTCCAAACAGGTTGGTGGCCACCAGGATTCTCCTCTGGAAGTCCTTGAACTGCTGATAGCGAGACAAACTACACACACAACAAAAAGTGAAGTTCAGTTTTTCATTTGATCCCACTGACTGTTAGATTACAACTCAACAAGATCTCTGCAGACAGTACACACACAGGAGTTAGAAGACTAAAGCAACAGAGGATAGATTTATTGATCTACAGTCTGGAGGATGCAATATGAACAGCCATATTTAAATGCTCAGCAATTCAACAGTTGAGGATTTAAGAACTGAATTAATAATAGTGGCATGTCTAAACTGGTTTGTTACTGGTTTTTTGAAAGTGCCAAAAAGATTCTTCAGTCAAGCTCCACTTACTTTCAACTTCAAATGTTCTTTTAGCTTGTTTTCAGACCATCTCTGATTTTTTTAAGTGATTCAAATACAACATCAATTCCAATAGTTACCACGCTGTGTAAAATGTTAATAAAAACGGAATGCAATGATGTGCAAAGACGTTTCCATTAGGGCTGTAGCC
>JAJHUR010072803.1:7727-28438 GCA_027495735.1 Lutjanus campechanus
AAATTTGGTAAACTATAAATTTCTTCAACAGCTGCCTCACATCATTATGAATAAAGTAGAAAAACTTAAACCTCAGTCACTCAAATTCAAGACAGATATCTGAGACTAAAACTGCTGAAATCAGATTATATATCCTTAAAATATATGATTTTCAGGGAAAAACCAAAAGGAAATTTGCAAATATTTGGGAGTCTTCTTTCAACCAAATCCAGATAAAACATAATCTATGATAGATCAATTTAAAATGGATACAAACCTATAATTAAACAATTATGTATATCTTGTGTTTGTAATGTAAGCATCATGTTTTTCTGTGTTGACAGTTTTCTGTCAGGAAATTAAAATATTTCACTACATTTAGATGTAAAATTACTTTCAGCTCAAATAATCTCCACTGGAATAGTCGTCTAGTCTTCTGCAGAAATAGAAACAGACTTGTGATTTGAATGCATGCAGAGTCTGAACAGTAACAGTAACACTATTAGATACTACAGCAGTAATCTGATTACTCTGCTTTTATTTGTGATACACTGAGTTAATATGACTGATTTTTTCAGAGTTACAGCTGCTCACAACCACTGTAAAATTTGTCATATCAGGCTACAGTCTTGTCTTTATTGGTGAAAATATATCAACTGTATTATTCATTAGTGCACATATTTATGTTTCTCATATCAAAAGTTGTCTGGTGTATTTCAAGTAGTCTGTGAGTTATGAAGGAAAATACAAGAAATGTTATGATCTCCCTGATCTCAAAGTGATGACTGAGGATGTAAGTCACTTTTTATAAAGTTTCTAATTATTCTGAAATTCTAACTCATAATTTTGAGAAACTTTCTTATTATAATGAATTATAGGATCTTTTTCACGCACAGCCGTGTCACACTGTCTCTGAGGTATTTGTTTTAATCGTCTTTAAACAGATTATAAAGGAAACACTCTGCAGTGGCAGGCGTGTTGTATTTCAGCTGGGGGGGGGCAGACAACATTTTCAGGAAGTGGAAAGTGTTCTGAACTGTCATATAAAGCTCTAAACAACGGAGCTGAATTTGACTCAAACTTTTAAAAATGTTACAATGACAAATGAGTAAATGATGTATTCAGTATGATTCAGTTAAAACACAGCTGAAGTTGAGGTAAAAATGGAACTAAAACTAAATCAGCGTGTCACTGAGCTGCAGGTGCAAAATACAAAGAGCTTAAAGATTTAAACTGTGATCTTACCTGCAGATGAAACAGGAAAGAAGAGAAGAAGCAAAAATAACTTTTCCATCTTGTTTTGATAAAGAAGTGCTGGTAAAAGACTGAGCTGAATCAGCTGCGTTCTGTAAGATGTGGTTTCCTCACGAGACATGGGGAGTGTTTCTGTGCTGACAGATGGGCGGTGACGTCTGAATAGGAATGGAGGAGAATAATAGAGAGATATAGTGATTTACATGAGAATAACATTTTAAGTATGAGAACAATTCCACCTAATAATAGATAATAATGTAATAGAGGTATAAGAGTAAGCAGTGGGTTTTACCCCCCCCCGAAGTTGAAGTTGGGGGTTCAGTGACCCTTTGAATCACAGACATTATTCCAGGTGAAGCCCAAAGCTTCAAGAACACTGGATTCATACTTTATCCAGAATACTTCTGGGTGAAACACTGCAGCATATCATGTGTTTACCTTCAGCAGTTGGCTGTGACAAAAAGTGACTCACTGAAGAAAAGATGCCAAAATCTCCTGAAGAATCCGTCTGAAACCTCACACCAAGTGAGTGAGAGTTTTTTTTTTTTTTTGTGAGAGTTTTGCTTTTTAACTCTTAACTGTAATCTACTTAGTTACTTTTAAAATCATAGCTGAGTACAATTTTAATTAATAACCAGACCTTTTATCTGCATTTTTGTAGCCAATAAGGTGAGTTGATAGCAAACAAGCCAATGAAAACCAGGACATATGGATGAAAAACAAAACAAAACAAAAAAAGGATGTTAATGATTGATCTTTAATTGATTTTGCATTAAGAATTTAACCAGTGATCAATAATCATGGCAGTAGTGTTTTGACTACTGGTAAAGCAAAACACACAAAGTCCTAGTCTGGAGAGGTGACGGTGACATCATTGGTTAAAAGTAACTAAGTAAGTAAGACGAATACTTTGTACTTTTATTTAAGCAATTTTCAAACACCAGTACTTTTACTTGTAACTGAGTAATATTCTAGCAATGTAACAGTACTTGTACTTGAGTACAGATTTTCAGTACTCTTTCCACCACTGGTACTCTGGCATGGTGCTGAGTCTGAGCCAACTTAAAGCGATATTCCACCCTGCGAGAATAAGCCATTCAGTATGTACTCACCACTATACCGATGTGATGAGTGATCAGTGATCAGTTCACCAAACAATTCTGGAGTTTTAGGAGAAACAGGGTAGCAGCCTCATCTAGGCGTCGATCTCGCGAGACTTCCGTACGTGCGTCCATTAGGATATATACGAAGTCTCGCGAGATCGACACCATGTTTACATCTTACCGGCTACGTGCTACAGCTGATATTTCTGCTAAAAACAGGCTGAAATCAATATTGGCTATATTTACAACATTTTCTCCACTTAACTAAGCTTTAGTTCCTGTTGGAAAACGCTGTCTGACAACAAAATAAAGCAGCGAGCATGTTCTAAATATAGTGTACACTTAAACTCATGTAGATTTTGGCCAGGTTAAATCACTTTTTGTGTTAAAGTGTATGCTATATTTATAACATTTTCCCTGCTTTACTTTGCTGTTAGACAGCCTTTACCAGCGGTGAACTGAAGCCGCTGTTTGTGGTCTCTTAACAGCCACAAAGCTCCATTGAAAAAAGCCTCAGCCTGTGTGTTTGGACTCCTGAGGCAATTGTCAAGTCTTAAAAATGGTCTAAACAGCAAAATTAGCTCTTTTTGAACCAGGATTTCTAATAATTATGAACGTTTATTTTCATTCAGATCTTTGTGGATGCTTGAAGAGAAACTAAACTTTGGTTGCATTTTTACTATTTCTGTTTTTACGATGCCCTTATTTATAGGACAGCTAAAGATATTTCAGGTGGAGAGAGTGGGGGAATGACATCCAGCAAAGGGCTGCTGCAGAGGACTCAGCCTCAGTACATGTGGGACAAGAGTCTGTGTAATGATATATTCCTGGTTTGAAAACTGTTTTGCACTATCCTTCACTAACTGGATTCTGGTCCAAATTATTTGACTGGTACTTGAAGGCCTTTAAACGACCCTTGCAGCTAGAAGCTGGATTTGTCTGCTTCCCTGCCACACAACAATCTCTAATGTTGGGGATGACTGTCGCCAAAAGGCTCACCCTGAAAGAATGAAAGTCATCCTCCTCCTTCACTTCAGAAGTGATTGGCTGATCCTTTGTCATACTGTAATACATTTGGTTATTTTTTTCTCTCTTTTTGCTTTTTTAATACATCTGATGTTAGTTTGGTTCTGTTGTTTTTCGCCTGTTTGTGTGAACATTTGTAAATAAAGAAAATTATTATAATCTGTTTGTCATTCTCCATGTTTACTCTTGTTCCTCATCTCAGTCTTTTCCTGGAATCAAAACTTGTTTAACCTGCTTCTATTTTTTCGTTTCTTTTCCTTTTGGCTCACAGATTAGAGGTGGAGATTGTGTTGAAAGATTAGAAAGTTTGTCAGGTTTCCATCATCTGACTTCCACCAAAGTTTGACTGATGAAGTTTAAAAACTTATCAGCAGAAAAAGCTGAAACACAGACTTACTCTGACTGATCTCATCTACACAACAAAGAAGTGAAGTAACTTTCAGCCTGAATAACTGCTGAGAATAAACCTGTTTCAACATGTATTTCATTCTCAGTCTCTCAGATTTCTACTTTATATTTAGTTTTCATTTTCTAAACGTATCATCTGAGCTCCTCAGAGTCAAAGTGTTACAGTGAAGATTTGCTCTTTTCACAGTTCTGCTCCTGCTTTGTTACCACATTTCATTTTTTATGCTTCAGGCAGCTGTGAAGTTGTTAGAAGGCATCTTTTACAGAGCTGCTGTCTCACTGTTTTCTCTTATTCCCAGTATTCATACTAAGTTCTGCTCACATTTGGTACTGACATTGATCTTTTCATTCAACTCCTCTGTGATAAAAACTAACTGCTCATCTAATATTCATAGCACCTAAACTATAGTCACAAACAGGCTGCGGGAGTAATAGATTACAGGTAATCGGATTACACAAAGAGGACACAAAAAATATAACCATTCCATTACAGTTACAGAAAAAAGACATTTGGTAAAAATATGGATTATCAGCTGGATACAAAATACACTATAAAATAAAGAATGATAGACAATCCACAGAGCGCACACATTACATCACTTCATGAGTCACAACAGCACTCTGGTCTCAGAGAAACCAGCTAATCTTACAGTTGTCAACTCATTATCATGTCCTCTAGTGAAAAATGCTCATCTGGGTGTAAATTTCATCATTATTTTGTCCTTAAAGCAGAACAACATCACAGTACAGAGACAGTTCTGCTTCCAGCTGTGAAAATCATCCAGAGACTCAACATGTAGCCTCATTTAAATCAACATTTACAGGTCAGACTAATGTTATGTTAATGTTAGAGACACAGAAATCCAGTTAACTAGCTAACCTGTCAGTTAGAGGTGGGCTGATTCATCGAGGTAATCGATGTCATCGATTATGGATTTGCATCACATGCATCGATGCGTTTCTATGACCTGCTGCACTTGTTGAGAACATGGGTTCACCTGGAGAAGAAGCTGCAGAGAGCCTCACCACGATCATCTAAAGTGTTGGAGTATGGTCTCTCTTTAGCTCCTCAGACTGGACATGACTTATCACAGCAGGACAAACTGCTCCACACCAGAGCTGGAAGTGAAGCACAGAGCGACCTGTCCTCCTGCAGCAGCAGCAGTGAGACAGCAGCATCGTCCTGTTTACTTCCTGTCAGTGTCCAAGCTGATATATGAGGATCATCAACATGTGGAACATGTTTCTGTTAGTAGAATCACTTAAGATAGATTTTATAGATGTTTCTTTATCGCCCTCATGATAAAAGTCACGTCTGCATCACTGCTGTTAACTTTACACCATGCTTCATCTAACAGTGTTATAGAACCATATACATTTTAAAAAAGGTCAAAATAACCACCTTGTCTGTTCTAGTGTTAATAGTCTAACTCTGCAGTTCAGTACTGTGAAGTTCTCAGTGTTTTCATGTTTTCAGTAACTATGTTCTAACTTGTAGAACATGTTCAGAAGACAAACAGAGTTTAAATCCTTCACTTACTGAAGCAAACAGCAGAAACTCTGCAGTCTGACCAACCTTACAGTCACATTGTTTCTGTGAGGCTACATTTGCCAAACTGGCTTAAATAACTTCATGTGAATACCAGGAGTACAATCAACATTAATGTTGGTCTGTTTGGCTCATTACTCTTACAAAGTTACCACTCCCTGTGGTATGAGGAACTTTTCATGAATTATGTCCCCTGATTCGGAAACAGGAAAGATTTGAAAAATAGGTCCAAACCGCAGTGTGCTTCACATGTTTGGACCTATTTTTTAAGTGACAAGATTGAAGCAGGATGAATTAATCGACTAATCATTTAGAGTCTTTTTTATAATGAAGAACAGTCAAAGTTCCCTGATTTCAGCTTCTTAAATGTAAATATTTTCTGGTTTCTTTACTCCTCTCTGACAGTAAACAGAACATCTTTGAGTTGTGGACAAAACAAGACATTTGAGGACGTCATCTTGGACTTTGATCAACATTTTTCATCCTTTTCTGACATTTTGTGGACCAAACAACAACTGAAGATATTTCAGGGGGAGAGAACTAGCAGAACTAGAAGCTGGTCTTGCCATCTTTGGTTGTTCACAGTCAACTGAAAGTTTCCCTACAGCCACACAACAATCTGTAATGTTGAGGATGACTGTCACCAAAAGATCATCATCCTGAAAGAATGAAAGTCATCCTCTGTCGCTTCGATTCAGAAATGATTGGCTGATGATAGACTTAAGTCATACAGATGGAAATAGTCCAATTCCTGAAAAAAAGATTCCTGTTTTTTTAACACATACCTGAGCCTGATGTTAGTTTGGTTCTGTTGTTTTTCACCTGTTTGTGTGAACATTTGTAAATAGAGAAAATGATAATAATCTGTTTGTCATTCTTCATGTTTATTCTTGTTCTTCATCTCAAGTCTTTTTCTGGAATCAAAACTTGTTTAATCTGCTTCTATTTTCACGTTTTATTTCCTTTTGCCTCACAGATTAGAGGTGGAGATTGTGTTCAAAGATTATAAAGTCTGTCAGGTTACCATCATCTGACCCTATGGAAGAGTATTAGGGCCACTCATGAGAAGAAAAAATACTAGGAGGTACTTTTTTTTCCATCATGCACTTCGAGAAAAAAGTCGAAATACAATGTTGAGAAAAAAGTCGACCTTTTGAGACTATAACAACCAGCACATGTGACTGCTTCTACAAAATGCCTTGCAGGCAGTTAGATGAACTGGTGAAACTATACTTCAGAATCGGCTTCACTAATGTAACTGTAATTACTGCACACATTATATTTTTGAGTTATTTTTATTACTTAGGTTACTGTGTAATTTTGTGTTTTTTTTATTAAGCAGTACAGTGCGTACATTATTTATATTTAAGTAATAATATTTTTACAGCATCATTCAGTTACTTGTAAATTATTATATTATTGCCATTTATAGTGCTTTGTATATTGTTTCGTTTGTATGTTCATGTGCAGTATAAGCAGAGTTATTAGGCTCAGTCGAGATGAACTGCGCCTCGCCTGGCGAGTAGACGAGATCAGGCGGCCGCAGCACGAAGTGGAGACAAAAAGCTGCGGTCAAGTCGGACAGTTTCCAGCAGACTTGAGAGAACATACAGGAAGAGACACTGACATCCTGTTAGATCACCTGTATGTTACCTGTAGTTTGCAGACCATGTTCATAACGGAAGAGATAAAGTGTGTTCTTGATCACTGATTGAAGTTAAAATAGAAGTGATCCCCCTTCTGTTGCATGGAGCATCTGTTCTTTTGTAAAGCACTTTGTAACAGTTCGTTTGATAAGTCATATATATAACCTTTATTATTATTATTAGACACAGAGTATCTGCTTGTTGACAGATTAGAACTTCATCGCACAACATCAGACTAATCTATCAATATTACAATTACACAGATAATTTGTATTTTAAACAACACGTGGTGTTTGTTGTCAAAATTAAGAACAGATCGGCGCCACCTCGATCTCGTGAGGTTATCGTTGCCCACGTGTGCATGACGTCAAAGCAAGTCGGACACAAATCTAACCAACATGACGTCTGTGAAGGTTCTCAGTCATCCAGGTCATGGTATTCGTAGCAAGGTTTGTTGTAGGCAACTGGACTTCATAGAGTTCTTGAAGACGTTTCGCCTCTCATCCAAAAAGCTTCTTCAGTTCTGACTGAC
The DNA here is from genome assembly GCA_027495735.1 of Lutjanus campechanus. NCBI lineage: Eukaryota > Metazoa > Chordata > Actinopteri > Lutjaniformes > Lutjanidae > Lutjanus > Lutjanus campechanus. Next base: position 15,225 of record JAJHUR010072803.1, read on the forward strand.
TGGTTTGGGAGTTCAGGTATTAAACCACTGTGTGGTCGTTAACACCTAGAGGGGGCATGTGTCTCCAGTGCCCCAGCGCCCATCTACACCTGAAAGCTAAAGGACACTCTTTTGAAGATAACAATGTCCATATTCTGACCAGGGAAGACAGATGGTGTGAGAGAGGAGTAAAAGAAGCCATTTTTGTTAACCTGGAGAGGCCATCTCTCAACAGAGGAGGAGGTCTAAGACATAATTTATCTGCCACATACAATGCAGTTTTAAAATCACTCCCCAGACAGTTTGATACCCACCTGAAATCATGTGACTCCAACAAGTCACATGATGGCAGGGACCTTAACAACTCTCTTTCACACCTCCCCCCAGGTGACCCTCAAAGTCCACACAATGGAAAGGTGGGCACAGGAGACACATGCCCCCTCTAGGTGTTAACGACCACACAGGTTTAATACCTGAATTCCCAAACCAGTCAGTCAGAACTGAAGAAGCCTCTTGGATGAGAGGCGAAACATCTTCAAGAACTCTATCAAGTCCAGTTGCCTACAACAAACCTTGCTATTAACCGACGTGCATTGCGCCGCGATCGCCAGTGATTGATTCTGTGCAGGCCTGGCTCATCTCAAACCCACCTATTGTATTCCCTTGGTTGAGTTAATTGGTTCCTGCCTGCCCTTGTTTTGTGGGGACAGGTATGAGTGATGCACAGGGAGTGTCTCGTCGGGATGGATCAGAGGAGACATTTCAACTTTATTCTCGACATTTCAACTTTTTTCTTGAAGTGCATGATGCATGCATGAAGTGCATGAAAAAATCTACCTCCTCTCATTTTTTTTCATGAGTGGCCCTAATACTCCATATCTGACTTCCACCAAAGTTTGACTCAGGAGGTTTAAAATCTTTTCAGCATAAACAGCTGAAACACAGACTCACTCTGACTGATCTCATCTGCACAACAAAGAAGTGTTTTGTCAGGAATCACACAGAAAGAGATGAATGAGGTAAAGTATTATAATAATGCTTACTGGGGTTGGAAATTTTGTGCAATTTCCTTAATTGATACTTGAAAATGGAAATGATTTATTGATTAATAATAATGATAATCAATGAGGTACAAAATACAGTTATTTTATTTTCTAATTTCTTTTCTCATTTCCTTTTTTTCTAATTTTTTGTAATTTTCTTTGTTCAAAAAATGTCTCCACCAGAAAAACAACAACAATGTCAAATGAGGCACAGTTGCTGCCATTTTTTGACTATTGATCAATTATCAGTTAAATCAGTGAAATGCTTAACAGTGATTAATCAATTAATGATTAATCGTTAACATCCCTCATGCTTACATTTAATAATTTAGTCTCAGTGTTTCCTGTATATGAATGATTTCATGTGAAGTAACTTTCAGCCCAAATAACTGCTGAGAATCAACCTGTTTCAACATGTATTTCACTCTCAGTCTCTCAGATTTCTACTTTATATTTAGTTTTCACTTTCTAAACGTATCATCTGAGCTATATAACCATATTAAAAAAAATTTAAAAGGTCAAAATAACCACCTTGGCTGTTCTAGTGTTAATAGTCTAACTCTACAGTTCAGTACTGTGAAGTTCTCAGTGTTTTCATTAACTATGTTCTAACATGTAGAACATGTTTAGAAGAAAAACTCCCCTTTTCCTTTACACAGAGTTTAAATCCTTCATTCACTAAAGCAAACAGCAGAAACTCTGCAGTCTGACCAACCTTACAGTCACATTGTTTCTGTGAAGCTACGTTTACCAAACTGGCTTAATCATATGAATGCCAGGAGTACAATCAACATCAGTTTGTTTGTCTGTTTGCAGTACTCTTATCAGAGTTACCACTCCCTGTGGTATGAGGAACTTTTCATGAATTATGTCCCCTGATCCGGAAACAGGAAAGATTTGAAAAATAGGTCCAAACCGCAGTGTGCTTCACATGTTTGGACCTATTTTTTAAGTGATAAGATTGTGGCAGGATGAATTAATCGACTAATCATTTTGAGTCTTTTTTATAATGAAAAATAGTCAAAATTCTCTGATTTCAGCTTCTTAAATGTGAATATTTTCTGGTTTCTTTACTCCTCTCTGACCGTAAACTGAATATTTTTTCGCTGTGGACAAAACAAGACATTTGAAGACGTCATCTTGGAGTTTGATCAACACTTTTCATCCTTTTCTGACATTTTGTGGACCAAACAACTGATCGATTAATTGAGAAAATAATCAACCAATTTATCGATGCTGAAAATAATAATTAGTTGCAGCCCTAAAAACACTATATTAGGCTAAACAATTTCACCATATTTTATATTGAGCTCAACCAAAAGTTCATTCATTACTTCAATGTGAAACTTGGATTACATCACTGATTACAGTTTTTAACAGGCAATTAGTAACTGTATTGGAATACATTTTGCAACAACTTCAAAAACAAATTCTCATTATCATTACAATATTATTTAAACTTCTGTCATTTAAAAGTTTTATGACCAATGTTACACAACATGACCCACAATTCATCATCAGAACCTCTCAAACAGTTTGTAGCATGTTGAGCTGGTCGGTGTTAACAAGAACTTCCTCTAGAGGGCGCTGTTACGTTACAGTTCAGTCTACAACATCTGGTCAAAACTTCCTCTCAGTTAAAGCAGCTGAGGTGAGGAACTGTTTGGAATTCACTGAGTATCACAGGGTGCAGTACTTTTAAACAAAAGCCAGTTTTAATGCTTGGTTAAAAGGCAGTCAGGCTAAAGCAGTGTTTCCCAAATTTTTAAAAAATGACAATCCATCACGACCCAGTTGACTCCCAGCAGAGGCATTTGTTGAATAAAGAAACTTACTAAACTTAGAAAAAAGAGAGAAAACATTAAAAATTTGGAAAAAAAAGTGTTTTGTATCCCATAAATTATCAATGATTAATTGATTGTTTATGTTTTCAAATACTGGTTCAGGAAAATGCACAAGTTTGGAATAGATTTGGAGAAATAATGTATTGAACATTTTAACAGCAGTTAAAAAGTAATTAATACTTGACATGAATTCTTTGTACTTTTACTTAAGTATTTTTGTAACACCAGTACTTTTACTTGTAGATGAGTGATATTATAGTAATGTAACAGCACTTGTACTTGAGTACAGATTTTCAGAACTCTTTCCACCACTGGAGGTGGGCAACAAATCAGTAAGAGAGTCAGTGAGAGATTTACATCTTTAAATTACAAGGTGGTGCAGTCGTATCCTTTTGAGTTCACTTGACACCGACACTGGGTGTTTCAAATATTTCTATTTTTTGTAATTGTTGTTTTGTTTAAGGTTTTAGTGTGTTCATAATTTTTTGCCATTGTCTTAGAGGATGTTCTGTCAGATTTCTTTCACACTTACATTGCAAAAATATGAAAATACAGTTTGTAGTTGTATTGTACAATGAATTTATTGCAATAAAAGTACGAAAAAAAACTTTAATCCTTTAATATTGCTAAGTATTGCTATGGCTCAGAATGAACAAAGGAAGAAACGTGTTGGAAGGTAATGCAAAACATTTTCAGGGGACACAAAACATATTACGTGGGAAAATATTTCTGTACAAATTTTAATTACAAATACACAAAATATTCCTACAACTCGGTTTACAAAACTTTTGTACACGTGGAAATTATGTCTGTGTGCACAAAACCTTTTCAAACATGCACAGAATATTTCTGCAGCTGCAAAACCTTTTTACACATGCACAGAATATTTCTACAGTTGCTAAACTTGTTAGGCTATAAATCCAAAAACATGGATATGTGCATGATTTTCTTTTTCACCTGCACACAAAAGGTAATATACAACTACAAGCTGTGAAATCATTTGTGAACATAATTCCACAAGCTCAAAATCTTATTGACCTTAATTTGGCTCCATACAACACTTTAATCCATCTTTAAAATATGTTTTTCTTTTCAAAATAGATGAGTCTAGCACATAGCATGAGGGACAGAGGAAAGGAAAAAGTTGACCGACGGCTTGCTCATCTGGTTTTGGAGCACAGAACAAAACAGGACAGGACTGAGGAAGGCTCACTGTATATTGTCTGCAATATATAAACTAGTGAAACATCACTTCAGTATCTTTGCACAGAACTTTCATATTGTGTTGGTTTTGGAGGCTCCTGTGGACAAAAGTGGTAATGTTTCTACTATGATAAACACAAAATATAATATCAAATGTAAAATGATCTAAATGAAAATCTCGTCCTGCCTCTTTTTAACTGGCTTGGAATCATTCAACATTTAAAATACACTTGTGTCTAGATTTGCTTTGCATTAAAACTGGATGCATGGGGAAACAGCGACCCTGGCCTGCACAATTAATTGCAAAATAATTAAAATTGCAATGTGGCCAAGGGCAATATCCAAATGGGAGGACCAGAATGAAATTACAGTTATAACATTATAATGAGGTACTGTAGTGCTGCAGAGATGCCCTGGCCTAAAAATACTGTTCTCCATATATAAGAAAACATGTTTGTTTGACACATAACCCAAAAAATGTAACATCAACATTGTTTTAATAGTTTTTTGTCAGTGAAAATGAAAACTGTGAAGCAAAAATGATCATTCTCATTGATCATATCGTGAATTGCAATCGCAGTTTCAGTAAATATAATCGCAATATGACTTTTTTTGCCATAGTACAGCCCTAATACAAATGCTGTGGATGGTCTGTGATTTCTTTCTTCTGTGCCACATCTGTTTTTACTTCGCACAAGAGGACCGAAGCCCTGCAGGTCTCTGCTCAACTAATTAAATATTAACTCTGCAGTTCACAACACCTGCTCCATCCTCCTGTGGTGTTTTATTCATTTAAAAACAAACTACAATACCAATACCAACATGAGGTAGTGTACAAGCTGCTGGCGGTGTTTCAGCCTGTCCTCATACGCCCCTCACTGGAGTTATGTAATAATAACTCCACCCGGAACATTAAGATTAAAAATAACAGTCCGAGCAGCAGGAGAGTCTCATTTAATAACTTAAACAGTCGGTTGGTCTTTTTGTGTAAATCAGCCTATTTAATTTCTCATTTAAACTCACACTAACACTGTTATTTTCGTGGTATTTGAGTCAACGTGATTTTCACCAAAATTGTTTTTTTTTTGGAGGGCCGTTTCAAGAAGGGAACCCTTGATTTACAAAACTCTCGCGAGATTTTCACGTGTTGTTGCTGCTTCATGCATGTTGTATAATAGAAACACATTTTATGAAGACAGAACGTTGTGATTAAGATCTATTAGATTTATAGAAAGAAAAAACGTGTTTAAAGTTAGGAAATGCCATGAATTTGATTGAACTCGTCAATCTCGCGAGATCTTACTCGGGTCTAGAGTTCCCCTCTCGAAACAACCCTGTTTTTCGTGCAGTTAAATCGTTATTGGCTTGCGTGCATGTCAATTTAACGCGGAGCCGAGGTTTCCTCGTGTTCATTGGTTGACTTTTCCTGTCAATCAAAATGCGCTCTTCTGATTGGGCTAAATCACCTCTAAAACCCTGCCTCGACATCGTCCTCAACAATAGGCTGACAAAAGCCCCAATTGCACACTCCGAATCATCTTATTGGTTCTCCTTGTTGTCAATCACGCTATTCTTTGCTGTGATTGGCTGCTCCGTCACAAGTGGGCGGCACTTTTCCGGAAAATACGTTTCCTTGTCTGACATATGCGAAGCAAAGGGAAGAACCGATAGATCGTTTGGAGGCACAGACTGAATAAAAATATCTATTCGCCGACGAAGGAAATACTCCAGTACTTTTAATTATAAATGATATCAAAGCCCAATATCACCCAGACACCTTAATGCTAAATTTAGCAGCCGTGCTGTGTGTCTGTTTGTTTAGCTAGCTGTTATCACGTCGCTATCTGACTGCAGCCCCCAGCTCTCCAAACACACCGCCTCTGGCTATGAGTACGGATTTACTTTCTGATTTGGACAGTCGTTTCTTCGCTGATAACCTCCTGACGAGCGAAGACTGGGGTGAGTTCACATTTAAAGCCTCAATAACAGGTAATGAAGACATATTTCAACGACACAAAGCTAGCCGGGTGTGATAACAGGCGTGCGGATGAGCCCCTCAGAGCAGCAGGAGCAGCAGCCTCCCCCCTCCGAGCAGGCGAGGCGAGGCTGGGGCGTCAAAACCTTTTACTTAAACGCTTAAAATCTCCTCTGTAAGCCCTTCATTGTGGACATTAAGGCTTTTATTTGCTCAAGAAGGTGTTGCACGCGGTTACAATGAGCATGTGTGTGTGCTTCCTCTGCCAGAAGAGCCGGATATGTCAGTTTATCTTTAACACAGTGGGTGGAAGCGTGATCACACATAAATGCCACAACACGTCCTTCTCATTTCTTTATTTCTTTCTTTCAATTTATAACATCCGCGTTTTAATGTCTTGTGTTCACAGTTTTCTTGTCAAAACTCTGTCATAACCAGGCAGCTCAATCTGGCTTTAAACTGGTGGAATTCTGAGATGCATCTTATAATGAAAGCACTCATGTGAATGTAGTTGTGCCAATTTATGACTTGTAGTACTATTTAACTACCAGGTGTGGACCTATAGCTGATATTGTGTGCCCATGTGTGTTCACAGTTTGATGCATTTCTGATTAGAGCTGCAAGGATTAATCGATTGTTAAATTAATTGCCAACTATTTTGAGAGATTCGTCGTTTTAAGCCTCATTTTTCTTGAAAAAATTTCCAAATTCTCTGATTTCAGCTTCTAAAATGTGAATGCTTTCTGGTTTCTTTACTCCTCTGTGTCAGTAAACTGAATATCTGTTGGTTATGGACAAAACAGGACATTTGAGGACGTCAGTTTTCTGACATTTTATAGGCTAATCAACTACAGCTGCAACTAATGATTACTTTCATAATTAGTTGTTTGGTCCATAAAATGTTGGAAAATGGTGAAAATTTCTTATCAGTGTTTCACAAGATGCCGTTCATTAATGTCTTGTTTTGTCCACAACCCAGAAATATTCAGTTTACTGTCAGAGAAGAGTAAAGAAACCAGAAAATACTCACATTTAAGAAGCTGAAATATGAGAATTTTGACATTTTTACGTTAAAAATGGCTCAAAATGATTAATAGATTATCTAAATTGTTGATTATTTATTTAATAGTCAAGTAATAATTTGTTATTAATCAGACAGACTGAAATGAAAAATAATACACACATTCACGCAGTGCTGATAAAAGCTGTCACCACCAGTTAAATCTCTCTGTGTTTGCAGTTTACAGAAGTTCTTAAACCTGTCGGCTGTGGTGAAATCGTGATGGTGTATCGGTCGTGATGCATTTTATGTCAACCAGCAATGACTAGTTTACCAGAGCTTGCAGCCGTAGTGATGGAGCTGACAACAGCATGGTGGAGTCGGTGGTGGCAAACTGTGGACATCATAAATACTGCAGGGCTGCAGGATTTCTTGCTAAAATGTGAATCCCGACATTATTTTTTAGAATTAAAATCACAATTCTGTCACATGATTCTTATTTTTTCAACAGAAACATTCATTGCACTCGAGCAAAAAAAAGTCTGAGATGGTTACAGTCTAGAAACAGACAACATGTAAATACTACACATCAAAGTGCTTCACTGAAACATAACGTATATCAAAGTGCTGGTTTAGGGCTGCACAGTATAATAAAAGGGTTGTTTGGTTGATGTTTAGCCGAGGGCGTCTCTGCAGCACTACAGTACTTCATTATAATGCTGTTTTCTCAAAGATTTTTCAAAAAAATTGCGATTTGGTTCTAGTTATGCAATTTTGAAATTGCACTTTGCCATATCGGGATTTTAATTGTGCAGCCCGAGTTTAAACTTAAGTCTTTTATAAAATGCCTCAAGTCTCAACTTGTTCTGAGACAAATCAGTCAACAGGAGAAAGCAGCATGATGTTAATGCATAAGGAAATTGGAGCAAGTGAAATGATCGTATAGATGTATGAATTGAGATTGTGATTTTTTTTATGATTAATCGTGCAGCCCTAATAAGTTGGCATGTACATGAGTAGTCGTAAAGGCCACATGTCATTCTGCCGCCTTCTTCTTCTTCTTTTTCTTCTTCTTCTTCCTCTTTTTCAGGGTTTCATGGCGGTTGGCATCCATTTACCGTCACCTAGTGTTTTTGAAAAGCTTTACTGTGCAAACTATTTACAGCGCACCCAAAGTGTTTCCATTCACAACATCATCCAGCTTACTCAGACCCAACTATCTGAGTGCAACTATCTGATGCAAAGCCCCCCCTTAGTTCTCTAGAAATGTCCCCAGTGTTCAGAAATCTGCGCAGCGTCCAGCACCTTGTTGATTCTTTCGAATTTCCCCTGAATTTTAACCACACAGTTATTCACCAGTGTGATAAATACTAAAACAAAAAAAATCCCTTTTTGTTCATGCAGATGTTCTGTTCCTCTCTTTCCTCCTCCTGCTCCTCTTGTGTTTCCATCATTTTCCTTCTCTCCATTCTTGTTGCAGCTTCAGCGTATCTCAAAACCTTTTGTGCTCTGGTCTTATTTTCCTTCACTTCTTCCATTCTCTGTCACGACCCGGTGTGGTGGTTTCCCTTACAGTGCAGGCACCATGCCTCCTCTTTATTATTTTTGCATTCCTCCCTGTAACAGTTATCCCACATCTTCCACATCGTTTGACCCTTCTGCGCACTGCAGCAACGTGTCCATAGTCCTGGCAGCAGAAACACCTGAGAGGATCTCTCCCGTAGGGCCTCAGTCTACATAATCAAGATACAGTCTTTCCAGCAGGTCCCCCTCAAAAGTCAGACACACAGACCTACTGATCTTATTTTCGTTTTCGAAATCTTGTCATTCTTTTTGCGTTGCACACCAGTAATACCCAGTCAGGAGGACACCACTTATTACTCCTTTCTTTTTTCCTTCTGCTGCACGTGGGAAACCGGTCACACAGCTGTACTCCTCGTCTTCATGAATTTTAAGAACTCTCGATCTCTGATAACCATCCCACTCCTCATAATTCTGACCGATCTTACTGCTCCCTCTTTTCCTCCAACAAACTTTCTGACTTCATGCAGATCCTTGAAAATCACTTGAACTGCTAATCATTTTTCTTTCCTTTTAAAAGCCTCTTATATCCTCATTTTCAGTTTTGCTCTCTGATTCCTGGCCCGACACCATTTCCGCCATCCTCAGAAAAAAATTAATTCTCTGCCTAGTTGTCTTGGCCGGTGCTAAGCCCAATGCAATGGATGCAGCGATGATGCAAAATAGTGTCATGGAGGGGGAACTTGTTTTGGCGGACAATTTGCATATTGGGAGGCTCGTCACTGTTAGTGACAAGGTGCTAACTTGGTTGTTGTTGTTCCTCTAGTGAGTGAGACTTTAAAAATGCAGATACCACACAATCTACTGTCCACCCACAGGCAGCATCTGTAAAGTCAGACTAGTCAGCCCCAGAAATACTGGTCAGTTAAAGTAATACTGATATTTTACTCATGCACGACGCTGTTGCATCATGCAGATGTTGGCAGACCGTCTCTCACTGTACTTATGCCTGGTTGTAAACCAATGAGGTGGAAAGTGGGACAGATGATACCTTGTAAAACCAGCATAGTTTGCCAATATTTTGATGTAGAAAATGAAAGTAAGGCTGTATGTGGGCTGTGTCAGAATAAGCTGGCACAGCCGCTTGTGTAACCACACGCAGCAAAGGAATGAGGATGTTATTCTGCACAGAGAGCAGGCTGCTGATAGTACTAACACTCTACAAGCCAATGCAGCATTGTTTTCTTATATTTGGACTTGGCAACTGGTCTAAATTTAATTTTCGGTTTAATCAACCGGGGACAGGCTGACAGTGTTTGTGTAATTACTGTCACTGCCAGAAAAAAACAAAAGTGGCACAGCGGGTTTCAGTAAATTTGACTGACTAACAGTGAGATTGGTGAGATGTGCCGCCTGCCGTGGCTGGTTGACAAAAGTATTTTACTGCCCTTTGAGTTCCTGGTCTTTTGCAGTGCAGCAATAAACCCAATTAGATTAGATTAGATGAAACTTTAATGATCCCAATTAGAGAAGTGGGTCAACGGAGCAGAACGAGCTACTAGATGAGACATAAAAGTCATAATAGACTTTTATAACCGAAGGACCCATTGAGGATGATTTAAAAAACACAGTGAATCAAGTTGCCCCGTTCTTTTCTAACGAGTCACTTTAAAGGAGAAGGCTGGTTATTTTATCTTTTCATTATTAGCAAGAGATTTATCCTAACAAGTATTACTGTTGAGTAGCCACTAAGGTTGTCAAGTTTAAACCTTATTTAAAACAATTTCTCTTAATCAAGCTATTAAAAAAATTATCTAAATCCTCATTCAGGACCTCAGTTTAGTTCAGACTTTATTGTCCTGCCTGAAATTTGTCTTGCAGCAAAACCAGACAGTGTTCAGTGATGTTTGTCTTCACCGCCACTGTGTGCAGGTTGTTAATTTTAAAAAAGAGGAAGTTCTTTTTGCTGCACTGTCGGAGGAGGTATTGAGTAACGTTGCTTTAATACTATTGAAGTTTAAAATTCTGGTATCTTGACAACTCTGATCACCACTAGGGCTGCAACTAACAATTGTTTTATTAAGATAAAATTTGCTTAATCTGTTGATCATTTTCTCGATTAATCGATTTGTTGTTCTGTTGATAAAATCTCAGAAAATGGTGAAAAATGTCAAAGTTGACGTCCTCAAACGTCTTGTTTTGTCCACAACTCAAAGATATTCAGTTTACTGTCATTGAGGACCAAATATTCACATTTGAGACACTGAACTAGAGCTGCAAGTGATGGTTTTAGTCATTGATTAATCTGTTGATTATATTCACGATTTAATCGATTGGTGGTTTGGTTTATAAAATGTCAGAAAGTGGTCTTCAAATGTCTCATTATTCTCACAACCTGAAGAATTTCGATTGTTGTCAAAGAGGAGTAAAGAAAACAGAAAATTTATAGAGAATTTTGTTTTTGTTTTTCTTATACAAACTACTTAATCTATTTTCAAAATAGTAGCAATTTGTATAATAATCAATTAATCTTTGCTGCTCTATTTTTTTTGTTTTTAAATGACACAAAATAATTAAAGCTACAACTAGTGATTATTTCCATGGTCGATGAATCAGTCGCTTTTTTTTTAAATTAATCGATTAATAGTTGTTTGCCTATAAAATATCAGAAAATGGTATAAAAAAAAATATTGATCACGGTTTCCCACAGCCCAAGATGACGTCCTCGCATCATCGTCTTGTTTTGACGATAAACTAAAGAATTACTGTTATAAAGGAGAACTGTAAAATATTCCAATTTAAGACGCTGGAGTCAAAGAATTTTGACTTATTTTCTTTAAAGAAAATCTGAAATCTTTTATAATTGCCAGTTAATTTAATAATAGATTAGTCCGTTATTTGATTAAATGTTGCAGCTCTAAAAATGATTAGTTGGAAATTAGCAGGTTTGCAAATTTTCAGTCGATTAGTCGATAAAACATTAATGATTCATAAAATACAAACTGCATGTTTTTCTTTTCTCACTTTCCTTTTTTCTTTTTTCATGTTTTTCATATTAAGTTGAAGTTTCTTTATTCAACAAATGCCTCCGCCAGAAAAAACTGTCAAATGAGGCACAATTATTGCCATTACTACACTAAGGATTATTGATTAATATATATTTAATCGGTTAAATGGTTAACAGCGATTAATCGAGTAATGATTAATCATTAACATCCCTAGATGTATCTTTAATGGCCACATTTTGAAAGACTTTATCCCCCATTTGTCATAAAACTGCTCATGAACTCATGAACAGATTTATGATCTTTGACACTGAATATTTGATTTATAACTACTGTGCCTACCTGCAGCTTCACAATATAACAAAAGTTATAATATCGTGTGGTAGACGACATTCAGCTCATCACACCTCACCAGTGTTTGTTTCACATTCGTCTGCAGAACTCATGAAATACGAAGAGAACAAATATCAGATATAACCCACGATTCACACCTGCTCTCTGTGGCAGGATGTGACCTCAATAAACTGCCTCAGTGTTTGTTTCAGTTTCAAAGTCCAGAGTTGTGTTTTCACCTCTATACTGTCAAATCAAGCAAGGCATGATGGGAAAAATAACGTCACTCTGGGACATGGGAAAAGTTCACACCATCAACAACCTGGGTGTATTTTCAACTCTAAAATACTTGTGTTTGTTTTTTTGATGCGACATTATGAACTTCATGACGGCATTCTGGAGACTTTTCACATCCAGCGGTGATAAATACTGTGAGATAATTTGTTCTGTTCATCAGTCTGTTCACAGCTGAGTGTCTTTGTTTAAATCCCGTCTCTCTTGTCTCCTCAGATGCCTGCCTCTACCAGTGTGAGAGCATGGAGGAGGGCGAGGACGGAGACTTCAGCCGAGGGTTGAAATACGAACCATCGGTACGGTAGACAGAAAGGAAAGAGTCGCTGCTCGCAGCTCTGGTTTCTGTCCGGGACCGAGAGTGCAACTGATGCTCAGACTAACATGCAAACTCTCCACCTGCACACACTCCACAGTTTGACTGGTTTAGATCTTTAAAGCCTTTAAGACAAATGTTGCTTTCTTTACCTCACAGAGTTGCTGCTCGACCGCTGCCTTGATCTGTTAGTTTTATCAGCCTTAAATAGATATTGTTCATAAGCCATATTACCCCACCCTATTTGTCTACACCAGTGGTTGCCAGCCTTTTTTTCCTTGGAGCGCCCCCTACCTGTATCTTAGCCCACCAGCACTCGCACCAAAAGAATAATCATTCATTTCAAAGCTTTGTTGTCAAAAACAAAAATCATTTATAATTGTAATTATAATCCAAGAACACTGAAAATGGCTAAGAAGCCACATAACAATGTTAAAATTGGCTAGGAACCCAGGGAACAATGTGAAAAATGAGAAAGGATTCAGATATCAATGCTACAAGTCATCAAAAACCTCTGTATCAACACTAAAAAGCACCAAGAAAACAGATATCGATGCTGAAAGTAGTAAATCACCCACAAATCAATGCTAAAAATGTTTTAAAAACCAACATATCAATGCTAAAAATGGTCTTTTCATACAGATTTTTCTAAATCTAATTTTAATAATCTCAGGGCAGGCAAAGCTTTGGGGACTGTCTGTGAT
>JAJHUR010072805.1:0-25198 GCA_027495735.1 Lutjanus campechanus
ATCAAGACAACTTTTCCACAAATTTGACAAGTCATCATAGTTTCCTGCGAGTTCGCCTGAACATAAGAATTGCCCGCGTAGACATAATTCCTGAATGTCTCAATGAAAAACTCAAATGTTTAATTATTTTCTTTTTTTTTTTTTTTTTTTTCTTCTGATGGGTGCTGAAAGGGGCACAGGGTTTTTCAGTGTTATTGACGTGTATCTATGCTCTGTGCACTTTCATATTTTATAATTTTGTGCTTGCTGTTTGAGCTCCAAAAACATGTTGCTTTTTTGTGGAATACTCCCATAGATACACTTCTTTATTTACAAATAAAGTACTTTTTGGTAGAATATTTATAATCCTGAGCCTTTCTGGTAAGGTTACTTAGAACACTCAGAACAGAGTGCAGTTTTATTCCGACCTGAAAGTTTCCTTTTATTTTTAATGAATTATACAATTTTTGTTTGTGCCATTTTCACTTGCTCTCACAATATCATTGCAACATGCATCACAGTTTTTTATTTTTAGAAAAGTTGCCATGAAATAAAGCTTTTTAGGACACAACAATCCCAAACAATCCCCCCAAAAAAGCCTGCAAAATCCTGGAGGGACTGATTAATTCTTCAATTTGTAAAATTTGGAGATAAATGGTTTTCACTGAACAGAAAGGATGTGAAAAATTGTAATCTGAATAGTAGCTAGTAACTTAAGCTGTGAGATAAATGTAGAGGAGTACCATAGCTGCTTCTGAGATGTGGAGTTCTTGAACTAGAACTGCATAAAATGGAAATACTCAAGTACAAAAACTGTTAATTTGTACTTAAAGTGTAGTACTCGAGTAAATGTACTTAGTTACAGTCCACCACTGTGACCAGGGTGAGCAAAGCCACAGCTTTATCGATTATAGTGATGGAGGATAAATATCAGGGCTGATAAATTATCAGACAATATTGGCCTATCCAGCTATATTAGTATCAGGGTATATCGGCTCGTAAATATCAGCTATACTAACATCTGATTCAACAGATTGTGTCAAAGCATTTAATATGGATTCTGAGACGAAATGCTCTCAAAACCAGACGATGTGTTTGTTTTTTGCTGAACTTCACAAGAAAAACTGACTGGACATTTGAAGAGTCAGAACTGTTGTTTGTTTTTGTTGTCATAGTGATGTTAGTTGAATATTTCAATATTTCATAGCTCTGACTGAACCAAATCTATCTCTGCTCACTACGTCTGAAATTTTCTTACACTCGGCTCTGCATAAACTACAGGTTATATCAACTTCTTTTAAAATCCAAAATGTTAAATCAGTTAACTTATTGGTAAAGGCCACGAGAAGCAGGTAATTATCAGTTATCGGTAAAGGCTGAAAACAATTCATATCGTGCATCCCTAATCGATATGTATATTACCATCAATTATTATACTAGTTTGTATTGACTTTGTATAGCAAAACTAAAGGCTGATCTGGCCTTACAGGATGATACAGTTACCAGAGTACAGACTGAGTACAGACTGAGTACAGTGCGTACTTTTTCCCAATGACAGAGTCATAGAACAATGCATATGCAGGAATATATAAATATCTGGCACAAAGACTCATGCATATTTTTACTTTGTGCACACACAGACTTTTACTCTTGGACCCACAAAGTTTTATACATCTGGTCCCAGGTGTATAGTTATGCTCATGATCCATTAAATCCCTTTGCCAAAAGCTAGCCATTCTTTTACACATTAATGACAATCATTATCCAGAATACTGCTGTTTTGAGGGCTTAATTGCGCAAGTATAAAGGCTTAATGACCAGAAAAGAAACAAACTCAAGAAATGTATACATAGCTTAAAGGATAAACCTACTGGGACTTGAGAGAGATTTAGATTCCAGCTGGGAGCAGCTCTGCCTCTCTGCTCATAATGAACAAGTGTCTATATAAAGGTATGTAGGTCAACAAACATGACACTTATCATACGCCCTCACTTACTCTTAGATAACTTTAGTCAAAGTCAACTGTAATGAAGCCCGAGTGCTTGCATGAACTGTTATGTTAACCTGAGCCTCCAATTACAGTTCTATGGTATTTCTATATAACTATTACTGTAAGTTAACCTGTGCTAGTTTCCAAGAAAAGACTGTAATTAGCCTCAGCCTGTGACTGCTGGCACCAGTCTCCCACGCTCATTTATCTTGGGTGCACCTCCTCCTCATGTTGAATAATTTATCTGTTTAATGGAGGCGTGCTCTCATCACAGTTGTTCCTATGGAATTAATTATGACAGATTAAGCATGATCAATGAATTAATCCCTATCATTTGGTCTTCTGTCTGAGTGTGTGTGTGCGTGTGCATTTGTAATTCATTATTGCGGTCAGACTTTATCAATACATGCAGCCGGCATCCATCATCATCTGCCCTTGACCTTTTTAATAGCCATTGATCTGTTTGCCAGGCATAAATATTTATACTGAAATCCCCTTCTCTCACGAGTTTTGACACACACACCCACACGGACGGCCTCAAATCTTATTGCTCATTATCTGCTTGATTAAGCAGTGGTGCAAATGTTATGAACTACAGTACAGTCCTGTGTGCAGACTGTTCTTTTCATAATATAGGTCAGTCCTCACCAGGAGATGGCGGCATAAGCCCAAGACATGGCTGTGAGGAGGAAAACTGCTATTTGAGGAGATGTGTGCACACATATTAACCTGAGAGAAAAGTGATTTCTGATCTGAACTATCTGGGGAGGTTAAATTACCTGCAAAGATCACATTTTTATTGTTACATTTTCTGTCTCATTTAGCTTCCCAGACAAATAAATTTGCAGTTCATCCAAATAATTAATGGGGAATTTTAGAAGGGAATTAATAAAGGATCCCACCGGGATTATTAATGTGCCATCTTTAATTACTCAAATGGATTTGATGAATAAATTCAGTCACAATGCTGGAACCTCGTGGATACGACAGTTGGAGACCCAGATTAAATGTTGCTAACATACTTGGCTGCAAGGATAAAAATAGTTTCAGGGATGGGTGCCAGTCAACATGGAAATTAGCGACTTTAACCTCTAAATATAGCTGAAAACAGATAATTAATATTGAAAATGTAATAAATTTTGAGTGTCCTTAAACCACTTTTTGCTGTTATAAGAAAATGAGTGTTACTATTTGATACCTGATCCTTTGGTTATATTCAATTATTGATTAATAACAATGATTAACATGCTTTGCGGATTTGGCATTTAGGAGGTAACAAAGATTTCATTTCTGTTTGTAAAAAAGACAAAATCTGAAATACTTTATTGATCCCCAGGGGGGAATTGGCCATGTTACAGATGCTGCCATTCAAGAATAGAAAAACGTACATAAAGTATGTAAAAATATGAAATAAAAATAATTGAACAATATTATTAAATAATATACACCAATAGGTGTGTAAAAATTATGTACCTTATTCTACACTATGTAGCAACATGTAAAGAAAAAAAGATTTAAATATGAAATGCTACATTATGGTTTAATATTAATACTGTATGTATAGTACTGTTGAGTTATTGCTCAGAACTATTCAAATGTCAGTCAGTAGTGTGCAGTTTGAGTATAAATAGTGAATAAATTATTGGTTATAGCTGCTGACAGGGGTAAATAAGTCTTTAAAAAACAGTTGACAGTGACATTCAGCTCCACACAGGAAACAAAGCAGTCTCCTGGGCAAGAGTCCAGTCTTTGACCCATTCATCCACCACAACCTCCTCGTTAAATTTCTCCCACCCGCGAGTGTCTACACGTACACTCACAGCCAGTCAGAGCACAGTTATTGTAACCAATCACAGCACAGGAGGGCGAGACCACGTCGAACAGTCTTGGGAAAAAAATAACACTGGCAAAACGCTAACTAACTAGTTAATCTTCATGAATTGTTACATGGCTAGTTAACCAATGTTTTGCTGAGATTAGGTAACTTGAAATGTATATGCCACTTTGTCCCCAGGCAACATCTTTTAACTATCTTCAAAATTTGGTTTTCTATTCAATAAATCAAGTATATCTAAGTACAGGAAACAGACAGAGCAACGAGGGGTGGGGCTTAGGCTAGGTCAGTTGTCCTTTGCATCAAAATTTTTCTTTAATAATGAAAGAAAAGCAAGCTGTAGGCTACTGGTAAGCTATGCTGCATCATCAAAGAGTTATTTTGGTTTGTTTTGTTCCTTCATACACGCACCAGACACAGGCAAGTAGGCAAAGGTGGAGAGAAAAATAAATACTATGAAAATTGCTGATGCTGCTTTTGGTTTTGATTCATTTTCAATGTAGCTCATTTTGATTTATTTAGAATTGAAATTGTGACAACACTACTAGAAATCAAAGTTGAAAGAGCATGTTGTTCTTCCTTAAAACAAACTACATCGCTGTGACATCACCGTGACATCACTGGATGCAGGAAGAACAACAACAGTAATTTTACAACAGTAGAACTCAGCTTTCTCTGTCAATAACGCACACACTGAGGAATTTATTGCTTTAATTGTCAACATTTACCATCAACACTGACTGAACATCGACATGAAACATCCCTTTAATACATAAAGTGCTTGAGATGACATCCATCCATCCATCAGTCATCTCACACTGACCCACTTGCATCAAACTGCTGTATGGTACAAACTAATTAGCAACCAACCTGTCAAACAACCAGTCAGTTCACTGGCCTTCCAACCTGATTGGTGGAGGCTTGCTTACTTCATAATTAGCCAGGCCTACATAGCTCTCATCTCATTTAGCTCTCCCTGACCCATTTGTGAGCATATTAGCATTCCAAGCCATTTGTAGGAGGCTGGTCCCATCCCAGTCACGCCACTCCTCAACACTGCAGGCAACTGCTCAGCTCTGGAAATGGCTTTGAATTAGTCTGCGTCAATGTGTGTGTGTGTGTGTGTGTTTTGTGCGTGTACACGTGCATGTGCCTATCAGTATGACTCTGCTGATATTAGTTCTATTGAAATGAATCCCACACAGTCATTTTATTTGCCTCTGTGTAGCCAGTCTCCCTCACTCCCTC
The DNA here is from genome assembly GCA_027495735.1 of Lutjanus campechanus. Lineage (NCBI taxonomy): Eukaryota > Metazoa > Chordata > Actinopteri > Lutjaniformes > Lutjanidae > Lutjanus > Lutjanus campechanus. Next base: position 5,052 of record JAJHUR010072805.1, read on the forward strand.
CATCTTTCTCTCAGAGCCTCTCTGCCATGTCCCCCATCATATAGTTCACACTATGAAATTACACACAGCATGCATACAATCAATGTCTGAATTTGTTGAATGTAATCCTGGGAATTTATCAGCTTCATTTATCCTAGGCCAAAGCAGGGAACTTTACAGTTATATCGGGGCTATTTTCTCAAAAGCAAAATAATCAATTTTATTAACATTTGTTGTTTTCATATAATGAATGTAATAAACAATGATTATTGACCTCAATCTATTGGCTCCTAGACATGCATTTGTATTAGTCATTATGGCTGGGAAAGGCTGTCTGGTCCGCCACAGTTTAAATCTGCTGTTATTACTCTGTCATCATGTACAGGCCTTTTATGGTTTTCTATTACCGCTGCCATGTTCTAGCAGGATTGGAGGACACCAAAGACCGGGTGGCTGAGTGTGCTGTTTTCAAAAGACTCTGGCTGTGATTCAGAACCACGGCGGGGAGATTTAAAGAGAAAATTCTATTCTAATTTTAAGATAACAGAAATAAAGTCAATAAAGAAGAGAACATGTATGCAATATCAATTTGACGCAGAATATGTGGTAATAGTAAAAAGAAGAATTTTTGAAGCAGATTAAATCATGGCTTGAATTTAAACTTTATTGCACCAAACTTTTAAAATAATTGAACCCTTTCTAAACCGCATAGTTTTTACTCCAAACTTAGATTAAACCGATATCTGTTGCACCAAAACTTTACAAGACCATTTAAGATGTGATCCAGTATTAACTTTAGACATACCCTTGAGGAGGTTTAAATTTTAAAATGACTGTCTTGTTGAGATGGATTGAGTAAAATAATCAGATTCTTAAAAGAAAGTTAAGGGAATCAACCTAATTGAGTTTTAGATGTGTCTCCAGTTGATCCGTTGAAACAGTCTGCCAGTTGCTGCAGTCTCTCTCTCTCTCTCTCTCTCTCTCTCTCTTTTTTTTTTTTTTTTTTTTTTTTTTTTTTTTTTTTTTTTTAAATTACTGTGCTGTTTTCCATTTTTAAATATGTTAGTATTTGTATTTCTCCATTAATGAAGCCAAAAAGTTTTTTCTCAAAGGAGGAAAATATTAGAGCTTTTCTGCTGAGCCATCATCAGGCTAGCTAACGTTTTAGCTAGCTAGTAGACAATAACATTTTGTTTTTTTTAAAAAGAGTAATGTAATGTTTTGGTAACTTTTTTAGCTTGCTAACAAACAATGGAACATTTTGTTACTTTTGAGCAAGTTAGCAAACAAAGTAATGTTTTGTTAAGGAATACAGAGTAGCATTTTATTTTCTACAGTACTTTTAGGTCTCGGTATCACTCAAATTCACTGTTGATGATTGATTTATTGATTTTTTTTTATATGGGTAATTAAGGATCTCCATACTGATTAAACTCTCATTTTGATTTGCATCATTGAAATTGGTTTCACTGAACCAGATTAGTTTGGTAAACTAATCTTAGATTAAATTAATTTTTGTTAGTGCAACCCAGTCTATGTGTATATTTAATATTAATATACTTTAGTAGAATAACTGCAATGAGGTTAAATCCACCCAATATCTCAGAATCATTGCCACAACACTTTTTAAAAAGTGCATTTTTAGGCCAAATTGACCTAACTCTTTCCCATGATGAAACTTATCAGCCCAGGGGGCAATGCATGGCAAAGGACTATTTAAGTATTCTGAAGCGCTGCCTGAGTTCACAGTCAAGCACCAGCAGCACAAGTCTGCCTACAAATAACACTGGCGATGTACTTTTTGTCCTGCCAGAAAACCTCCTGCATGTAGCTTCAGTCAACGGAACCAGCCCCAAAGTGGGACCCTAGTCTACATGGAAATAACAGCACATGAGAAGCGTAAAAGGAATCTGAGCATGACCAAATCCTTTTAAATGCAACTAGGACAAACACATGAGTGGTACTTCCTGAATATTTTAGGCTGTATGTGTGTGTGTGTTAACTCCTGCACACGAGCTAAGTAGAAGCAGGGAACAGGGACGGTCCTCACACTTCCGGCAATAGCTCACTCTGAGTTCATTCTGCAGTGTTATTGTTATATAAAGCAGTAGGGCTGGATCTGCTGTGCACTCTTTATGACTCACAGTGGAGCTAGGTAGCAATTAGGTACCAAGAGTTCACATAAGATAGAGCTCCATCACGCCCCATTCCCTAAATTTAGAGAAACCCACAGGCATGTCTATATATTGTACAAATGCTCCATATATTGTGATAGAGGCTAAGAAAATGGACTTCTATTCCCTGTGGCAAAATTTGATTTACTGTTCTATTTAAATGGCTGCACTGTTTCAGAGCAGGTTGGTGTTGCCATGGTTAAGCCTAAGGGTGTTCAGATACATCATGCTGTAAACTAACCAGACATTTAACATACAGCATAGAAAGCACATCGAGTAGAGGAAAATACTCCACCAAAACATTTTTGGTCCTGTTTTGATATTTTTCCCACCAGGAAAACGTGTTCTATTTCTACCGACACAAATTTAAGCATTTAATATTTTATTAAGAAGCAAACTACAAACTTTTTACATCATTTACATCAGTGTGGCTCTAGGGATGGCAATGTAGGTCGGTTGGTCAGTCAGTCTACCGCTTTGGTCCAGACTCAAATATGTTGTCAACAACCATAGCTAATATTTTCTAATGAGTAAATCTGATGCCAGGTTTACACACTGTTCCACGACTTCCAACAACCCATCATTCTGTGCTCCCATAGAACAAATCACAACATTTGTTTATATTAACTTCTAACTTACTATATTAACATGCATACAATTTATGGCAGCAACATGGTGAATGTATTCTTTTTTCATGATGTTCTTTCAAAGTGTACATATCTCATTCATCTAAGACACCCAAAACTATCAGTTAAGCTGTATTCACCGCTCCCTATTATCAGTCTCTACCTCACCTCATTCCAACACTGCTCCATGCTCTTTCTTTCAAACAAATGGACACAAACCCCAGGATGCTTTTTGGTGTAGTTTTTCTTTTGCACCATAGACAGCAAACCACACACAGACGTTGAAGCTGGTTACATAAAATAAACCAAGGGAGGATGCAGCGAGCAGAGTATCATCTTTTGGTTCATGAACTCTGCCTGGGTATCACCCACTTTCAGAGATATTTATTGACTTCTTAGAGTTATGTAACATCAGCCAATAGCAAAGATGTGTGTGTGTGTTTTGCTTTGAGAGGCGATGACCACTCTCCTTCATTAACATGTGTGACCCTCAGTCCACATCATATTCACATCATAGGGTAGCTAATGTTGACCAATTGCTAGCTAACTATTTAGCTAATGTTTGCTAACTTAAGATGCGTCACTTTGACAGGTCCCCCAACAACATCTCCTAACCATTTTCAAAATTTGGTTCTGTTTTCAACATAACACATAGCACATGTAAGCACAGGAAACAGGAGAGGAGAAAGTTGACCGAGGTACCAATCTTGCTCAATTGTCATTGGAACACAGAGTAAAAAGGGGCGGTGCTTAGGAAAGGTCGATTTTCATGCCCTACGGTGACACCCATTGGCGTCCAGAACCTGAGGCCACAGCCTACGTATCGGGCTATAGTTGTCATTGTGTTGCTGTTGTGAGCATGTTAGCAACGCTGACATTAGCATTTAGCTCATAGAACTGCAGCCTTACAGAACCACTAGCATGACTGTAGTTTCTTGTCTGAAAAGACAGATTTTTATTTTTATTTTTTTTGCAGAGTAAAAGACATGACACTAAAAAAACCCAACATTTTCTCGCCTTGACATCAAGGTCGCCCTGACATCTGCTGACATCATTCACAGACACAGACACATAAGTTTACCTTTTTTAGTTCATGGACTACCTGTGCTCCAGCTGTAGTATTTACTGTGGCGAGTATATCAAAATCTGATCCAGGCTGGTTCTGCTTGTCCACATCAATCATCAGAATGGCTCCGCTGATAAACAACAGCGAGATATGGCCCAGTGCAGTGCCACAAACTAAGTGAGAAAAGCATCAGATCCTTCAAGTTTGAGACAATTAGGTAAATCCTAATTGCCAATTACTTTGATTTGTAATCCTAAAGGTATTTAATGAGCTCATTTAATGGTGCCATGGAGCATGATAGAGTATGGTAATTGGTTTTTATAAGAAGTGTAAAAATCAAGGTGTGCTTGTGAGGTGGGTGGTGCCACTTATTCGCTGAGCTATTATGGAGCATTAAGGGAAAGTTTTCTACAAAAGAAGTTTAGCAAAGAATCTCAAAACCCCAGCTGTAGTCCTTTAGATAAAAATAGACACACACAGATTTTTGAAGTGAGATGTTTTGGTGCTGGCAGCTCTCTCTAATGATCATCCCCTGATGATGATGTGTTTATGTACATCCATCTTCCAGGGTAAAACTAAAAGGTATTAAAAAAAAAAAAAAAAACAAGTCATACAGCTGCCCTTGCAGCTTTTCACAGCTGTAAAAGTGGACGTCTCACTCTCCAGTTCTAACAAGGTCGGAGCTGTCAGGAAAGAGTGAGACGGGGGAGCTAATACACTCAGGCCAGGAGGAAGAGTCATCCCTCATATGCACAGCAGACGGAGGACTGGAGGAGAAAGAGCGAGGTGGGAGGAACAGTGTGAGACCGAGAGAAGAATGGAGATGAGTGAGCAGACGGGGAGAAGGGGGGAGATTAGGACAAGTCAGACAGGGAAGACAGAGAGAAGAGGCGACGAGATAATGGAGAACTGGAGCAGGGAGTTGGGGATGAAGAGCGGAGAGGAAGAGAGAGAAGCTGGCTGCCCTACCCTAAAGCAGTGTTGATATGACAGTTGTCTGAGGCCAAATCTGAGGCTAACTCATTCCACTGATGAATGCCTCTGGCTTCACCAGCCTTCACACTGAGGGATGCATGCACCCTGCTTTCTCCCTCTTTTTCTCTATTTTCTGTAGCACTTCAGTTTTAGATAACTTATATCTGAGCTATCATTATAAATTCCCCACAAAAAGGAGGCCATTATTGGCTGATCTGAACACAATTCATTCTTATGCTGTGTTCTTACACAGCCGTTATCTTCATGACATTAGCGCGACTCTGCCACCAGTCAGCGGCACTCATGTCCGTACACTCAAATGCCCTGCTTATCATTTTTGTGCTGGATAGGAAGTATTCAGCTAATGGCTAATAAATAAAACTAATTAAGCTTATGATAATGGAATGATAATGCGACATCAATTACTCACTCACTGCACAACTAGGACACTTTGGTGTTTCACTGAGTCAAGAGCAGAGAGAGGGCAGACAGAGATACCTGAAACCAACGGTGCCACTGGGCTAATACTCACATTATGTCTACATTATCTCACTGTGCAATGGAGCCATATCAAGGCTAGAAAAATAACAAGGTAATCAATTAAGTTAACCATGCAATTAAGTTAATTAATTGCTTGTATGCCCAGGAGTTTCCTGGGGCTTGTGCTGTGGACCGCATTACTACACTGGCCAGTGATTAGATTACAGAGTTAGTAATGCCATTTGAGGCTCAAGTGTGTGAGAGCGGCAAAGTGGCGTCCCACTGGTTGCTGTAAGCGTCTATCTCCAAATTAGCAGTATAATGCATCCGACTGCATCGGCAGCATAAATATGGAAGATGTTTGCAGGGATACAAGTTGGAGTTAAATCTCTTTTGATGGATTCCTCCTAAAAATGGAGATTATATCACCACAGCAGAGTGGAGTATGCCTTTGTTTGCTGAGGAGGAAGTAAAGCAAAATTGCTTTGGCATCTAACAGAAGAATGCATTAGATAATTTGCTTACTGTGCACAGATAAACAGCTGATGGGAACAACGCAGCAGGCCTTCCAAATCCTACAGACCCGAGAGGAAAATATCAGTGTTGAGATGCAGTTTATTTCAGATACCATTTTCTTTGTGAGATTTTCTGTATGAAATGATAGCCAGATTTAAAAGGCAACAGTCAAACTGTGATAACGTGGGAAACTCGTTGATGTTTACTGACGCGTAGAGGTAAGAAAATATTTATCTATCATCATATAGTCAAAAATCTATACTCAAAACAGTGCCATAATGACAAAGGAAGACTAGGGGTCCAAACAGCACTGAAGGCCCAGTTTCACATCAGACACAGTGTCCAATTATAAATGTCTGCAACTTAAGCTGTTCTCTTGCTTTGTCACATTTTCCATTTATATTTTATATATATATATATCTGCGGACTGAGGCATCATGACTGGGATACCAGGCGAAGGCGACTCTCCAGGCCTACACACACACACACACACACACACACACAATCCCTACACATATACAGATATACAACTCACCCCCCCATCCCCCACTCCACGCCTTCGCCGCTTTCTACCCCCAGTGGGACAGGCGGGTCTGTTGACCAGCGCCGTAATGGCTGCAGGACCGGATGACTGCTTGCCTACGCTGGATTACCTCCACCCCTCCCCCCCCGACCCTTTTCGTGATGCATATCCTGTGTCTTAATGTTGTTGAAGTCTACTTACTTGTGCTCATGTTGCTGAGGTGTTTTTTTTCTGTCCCCACACTGTACTTCCCACAGGAGCATAGTCTGGGGGTTGCCTTTTTTTCTCCTCCCCTCCCCTCACGTTATGCTGTACTCTGTATTTCCAAACCCTGTCATCCTGTCCTGTTCACCCCCACTTGTCATATTGTTTGTTATGATGTATGTATGGACGGGCTGACGGTTAATTTCGCATTTGCATGTACTTGTGACTTGTAACATGTGACAATAAAGGGCATCATTCATTCATTCATATTTTTAACACGGATGGAATCATATGCACCAAGTGTGGAACTTCCTTGAACTTTTCTTAGTTTTTCTAACAAATAAAAAATGGAACAGCATATTCATACAAGATGAAAAACACAATAAGAGTACAAAGTAATAACAAAATAAAAGTCATAAACTTAAAAAAGCTTAGTGCGATGATGATCAGGATCAAAATAAACTTTTGTTCAAGCCTTCTGTCCAGTAGAAGAATAAATAAAGGAAACACAGACCGTTAATATTGCTTCAGGAGTGTGTTTCACGATTCAGGGGAAGGTTTATATTTTACGAACAACAATGATTGTTGCTCCTCGTTAGAGTGAGTATGCATGCGACATCACAGTTGTGTGGAAGTCATGCAGTTACACCAGCTGAGTGGCAACAAGACGACTGCGTGTCAGCATTACTGTTCAGACTGAATGCAGCGAAAACACAAGAACAAATGTTTTTTAAAAAATAGATTCAACAAGAACTCTTTGGTAAGTGCCTCTTTTTTGGTATAACATTTTTTCACACTAATCCTTACAAAAAGTATAATAATGATTCATTATCACAGAGGTTTGCCTACAGTAGTATTGTTTAGTGAAGACAAAAAAAAATCATATTTTTAAAAAATAGTTTTGTATCCAGAATTTTGTATAAATTATGATTTTAGTCAATGTGCACCTGTAATTTTGACAGCCTCAGAACAGACAAAGGCTCTGGTCCAGGCTTTATATGCCTTCTTTGCTTTGTCTATTTTTTCCCCCTGTTTTCACAATCAGACACATACAAACATCAGGAAACATGATTCCTGGCCAAATGTCAATATGCATAAACTGCTGTGTCTTTGGTAAGTTGTAAGGATCACTGTCAAGTCTAACAGCATTTAAGTTAAGCAGATATTTGTTTCTTTTCCCCTACTAAAGGCAGCTATGTTGCAGGATGTTTTGCCACTCAGTCTGACTGAGGGGGCGTGGACCGGTGGGAAAGTGATGTCAGGACATACCCTCTATAAACTTCAGAGAGGCTGGATGCAGCTCCCTCCATGGAAATCGTCTCAGGGAAATGTTTGAAGCCACAGACCCTCTTTCAGCTGAACTCAATTCTTCAAATTTGTTGCTATCAGTTTTTTAGTTGTCATGCATCCTGTTGTTGAAATATATTTGTTGTTCCTTCAACAGTGTAAATCGAAAGGCACTGTGTTGGATCACAATGAACAGTATAGCCAATGATCTTTCCAAGTGGTTGCATAACATTTTCTGAGAGGGTTTAATTTTAGTGCAAGCACATAAAATATGTTTAAAAAGTACTTTTATCTTTGTAGTGCCAACAAAGATCAGAGTTTATCCTATGCAGTTGAGCAGGAGTGAAATGCAGAGAATTTTAATAAATCATTTTGTTCTTTGCCAATTTAGATGCCTTGTGAAGTGTTTATGGCACAACTTAATTTAAGCAGTTTGTACATGGGCATTTAGTAAAAAGAGAAAAACAAAACCGCACATTGTTCACTTTGTGCTTATTCAACAATTTAAATTCATCATGTATTTTTTATGGTTTACACTTGTTATTGTTTGCTGTGTTTGCACTTTTGTTTAATCATGTTGACACTAACCAGTTCAGTAAGCATTCATCTCAATGATATTGCTCAATATGCAAATCAGAACCTAATTGGTGTTTTGTAATTACTGAAACCCAAGTAAACAATCACCCAAAATCCCTCGTCTGTTTATCAATTCACCTCACTCCCGTTCCAATTTATTACAAACTGTGTTAAGGTGTGGAAATGCAATACTTTAATAACAAAGAACACAAGATAAAATGGCAGACTCCCAGTACACTTTCTGAGCTCTAAAACTCTTTACTGCTGGAAGAGCATTTTTGCCCAGACACAGACTTTTATCAGATCTCAACAGAGAAATGCAAAGGAAAGAAGTGAACAGAATTTACGGTAGTCCATATATAGAAAGGCAACAGGCTTATCAGCAGGCCTATCGAGATAATCTTTTGCCTCTGCTTTGACTTAAAGGTCCAGTGTGTAAGATTCACAGGCATTTATTTTGCAGAAATCAAATTCGGTCTTCATTAGTGTATAATTCCCTGAAAACAAGAATTGTTTTCGTCACCTCAGAATGAGCTATTTGTATCAACAGGACCACTACCATGTCTCTACAGTAGCAGAGAACTGACGAACAGCAGCCAGAACAATGGCTCTAGATATGGTCTATTGCGTTTTGCACGCAGCCACTGTAGGTTTTCCTCAGGGCCCCAGGATTGGCCCTAAACCAAATTGCACAAACTGGTCATAACTGAATGAACACAGACATGTGTTTTATCTTTGTTACCTACCAATGTTTTCTTGCAACACTGAATCAAACTGAAAAATGAATCAAACTGAACATAGCTACCATAATTTTAACCTGGAAAGCTGGACAGAAAGTAATGAATGAATTATTAATTTTAGCTGAAACAATTTGCATTAGAACAAGCTTGATTTCTTGCTATTTGTTTGCTGGCTTACCTACGTTACCATGGCTACACCCTGAGTTATTAAAGCTATCCAACCAGCCTAGCATAACGCTGTACAAAGTGTGAGGCGCAGAACTGGAATTTCATCATTTAGGGTAAGGCCACTTGGCCTTCAGTGTTGTCTTTTATTTTGAGGGCACAAAGGCCAAATGTCAGGGTAGCAAGGCCATCGATGATTTTAAGTCCACGAAAATAATGAATTTAACTCAAGAGTTAAGAATTATTTTAGTTTAAAAAAATAATAATAACTTAGTATCTCAAAATAGTGACTTATTCATTAAGTCATTATTTGAAGAAAGTTTCTCTTTATAATACAGGATTTTTTTTCATCACATTGGTGGAAATGGACTTCCAGAGGGAGAGGCAGAGCATGAAGAGCAGCACAATGAAAATACAGACACACAGAGGAAACAAGTTTATATCTAGTTGTTTGTCATTGTTAACAGACTCCAGTCTGCTGTGTAAACCACAACTGTACGTAACATTAGTCATCATGACCGAGAGAAAGTTTATTTCACACTTAAATATTAGTGAGTAACACAGAAAGTTCTCCCCACAATGTTTGAAACCCTAAACAACTGCGTAGTGTTTATGCGAGCAGCTGGCCCCGGAAGGCGAGAGTGAATGACATGTTCGCTACCTGCAAACTCACCACTAAATGCACGTTAATCCTGCACACTGGTCCTTTCAAAAGGAGCAGGAAGTGATTCTGGAGAAAGATAGTTATTTGTTGAATCTCATTCCACATTGTGAAATACAAAATACATTTGGGATGAGACTCAACAGTCAACTATCTCACCAGCCGGTGATTGGCCAAACTCCCATCATGGGCTGGAAAGCATGAAAACAAAGAGAAGCAGAAGTCTAGTTTTCTCTCCAACCACTTGAATAACACTATGCTTAAAGGTTATTGTGGAAGAGAGAGATGCCAAAAATAAACTGCCTACTCCAGCTTTAAATAATAAAGGCAAAAATACCACATTGTGACTGAGGTTATCCATCATTTCTTGATGGAAGCGAATGCAAACACAACACATTTGGAAGTTATACAGCAGATTTTAATGAGTTGGTGACATGTTTTAACCAAGTAATACACTTTTACTCAAAAGTACAGTAAGTAGTGCCCTTAGTATCATTATGTTTGGCTTCACTCCACTGCACACTTCAGAAAACATCTTTTTGTTCGCACATTTTCCAGAGTGGATATTTTCCCTTTCAGCACATAAAGTGTTTTAACTTGAGACGTACAACACACACACACACACACACACACACACACACACACACACACACACACACACACACACACACACACACACACACACACACACACACGCATTACACTTGCTACTACACTAGACATCTTGGTTGGATTTTAGCAGAGCAGAATGTGTGCCTGTCTCTCCTCCGTTTTCTCTTGTATTATAATGAACACGCTGACAGTCGAATTAGCATGGTGTCACTGTGGTAGTATGCTTCAGCGACATGCCGCACAGCTGTCCCACTGTGATAGCACACCACACTCTGTTAAAGGATCATAGTGCAGCCAATGAAACATGTAGTGAAGTGGGCTGAATGCACCTTTATTTGGATTCCACTATTGTTTATTTCTAGTAATTTCATTCCATTTTTAGGGCTTTTTGAGTGATTCTTTTCAAAATAGGAGCCTGATTTCAGACATTTCTTAAAGGATTAGTAACACTTAATTTGCGTGATCCAGAAAATGTACAGGAATATCTGCCATGATGACAGCTAGAGTTAAATTGACCAATAGGATGGATGGATGGAACTGAAAGGGGTATTTGGCATAGATATAGAAACATACATACTGTGTTCATGATTTGATATGTATCTACTCTACATCCCCATCATACTGGGGAGGTAAAGATCTGCTAGTGAATAATACGTATAATATATACTGACTGAATTAATTTCAGTTACTGGAGGTGAACTCTTCCACTGGAACATGCAGGTTCTGATCTAATGAATAGTCAACAACAAGTGTAAATTATTTAGAATTTCAGCTTTTGGGAGTTTCTCCAAAAGTTGTACCGTATGCGTCTAAAGTGAGGATGAAAATAAAATGTTTGAGATTTACAATATTTGTGACATTGCTTGAACTGTAACCAGTATCCAGTATCATGTTCAGTTTCTCAAATTTAAAATTTCATGAAAACTTGGGTTGCACTTTATTTTACTGTACACTAATAAGATGTAACAAGTTGCATTTTGTATTAAAATGGACAAAATCTAGAAATAATATATTCTTTATTAGTCAGAAAATAAACACGTTACCCTAATTATTCATCATACCTCTAAAGGTACACTAGTAAGTTGTACTACATATCAAATTAGATGAAAGCTAGAATAAGTATGTCAAGCTGTACTTTGAATTTAAATTGATTTTGTAGTGAATTCTCAATCTGTTAATGCATGCTGTATTGTTTACAAGCGGATTTTAACCCCCCCAATAAGGCGAAAGCACAGACGCATCGCAGAGACATATAAGCAGTGGCAAAACAAGGTATCTACGTACATTTTTATATCTGTGGTTTTTGACACCACTGTGTGATGCACTGATGGTTTTCTTAGAATCTATAACACATTTTATATCCAGGAATCTAAGTCGCTTGCCCTGAGACAAACACGTTCATTCTCTCTTACACTCACACACACACACACACACACACACACACACACACACACACACACACACACACACACACACACACACACACACACCATGTTTGAGGCCTGCACCTGAGTCCTTGTTCTGCAGGTGGAGCTCATTTTAATTGAGTCCCCCTGAGTGAGCTGGGGAAGTTCACCCATCACTCTAACACATGGCTCCTATTTTTTAAACACACACACACACACACACACACACACACACACACACACACACACACACACACACACACACACTGGAGAAGCCTACTCTTTAATAGGCTCCCCTGGGTTATAATGTTATTGTTGATTTCTGCAGAAGACACAAAGACGTACATAATCAAATTCATGTGAGCACACACAGACACAATCTGCACATATGCATGAATGCTTGAACACAAGCAGACACTCTTCGCTCTCTCTTTGTCTCCCTTTGACACTGGCACCCACACACATACAAACACACACATACAATTACTAGTGGTTTTCAAACTGGTGTCCAGGGACTAAGAGGAGTCCTTGAGAGGGTTGTAGGGGGTCCCCAGCAAAAGTAGGGAGAGAATAATTTAAAACTTTTAAAACAATTGGAAGTTTTGTAATTTATAATGATCCTAGTTTGATCATTGATTTACTATAAAGACTCTACTATCTTCAAGCCTAAAAATAAAAAATATAATTCAATGTCAAAGGTCTTTTGATACCAAGTGTCTTAATGTGGTATTTTGGAAGCATTTTTGACCATTTTTGTGTATTTGCCAGGAGTGAAAATGGTTAAATTTTACACCAAATCTGTATAATAAATGGTATCAACCCAAAAACTGCTGTAACAATTTACAATACATAATAGAACATGGACATGGCTAACACATACTTCTATATGTTTTAAGTCATTATACCCTAGACAATTACAAAAAGGGAATACAAGCCAAAAGAAAGCACAATGTTAAAAACTTGACTGCTTAAATTAATCTTCAGGTTCCCAGCTTTTAGAGGATGTATATCATACTGACCTGCTTTCTCCCCATAAAGGCCCCTGTCCCCCCCATAAAACTGACAAAAGTAAGTATGTGATAGGGAAGGGTGAAGTGGAAAGGTTTAAGACAAAACCTGCTCAAACTGGGGGTTCATGGTCCGACGTGAATCTATTGTGGGCGTCCCTGACATGAAAAACCCTACTTGATCTTTTCCTCCAACATCATTCTACTGTCAAATTATTTCTACAAACCTGAATATGAACCCAAGTCTGTGTTGACGTGAATTTTATTGCACTAACTAAGCGAGAGAGAGATCACAGGAGGAGTATTTAGACTGTGACTGTATAAATCTTTACTTTCTGTTGAGTTAAATCAGCTAATAGAGTGCTTTAATGCAAACGGTCCCAAATGTTCTCCTTCTAGGCACTTTATCTTGTCCAGTCAGCACACGCTTAGTGAGGCAATAAAAAGCAAGTTTGTTGTTAGTGTCTCCTTCCTCCCTGTCTGATTTATTGCCAGAGATATTTTTATGGAGGAAAAAGTGCATTTGTGTTGGTTTAAGTTAAATAAGGACACCGATACAGCATTGTTTTATGAGTTAAGATGATTTAATTATGCTGTTGATCACATACTAAACCTTAACTATATGTTGGTGACATTGAACATTGTTCTGTATACAGCACATAAGCTACTTTGTGTTTGCATTGTAATTTGAGCCAAGTGTCACTCTGACCTTGTGTATGGAGCAATGTCAATCACATTAAGTCCAAAAGAATGAGTGAGAGCATTTCTGACATGAACACTCACCCAGGATGCACTGTACATGCCTTGCCTACATGTACATCACATAAACTCAGAAAGATTGACTTTGAATGTTTGTGACACCAGGCCTGCTGCAAAATATCTGAAAAAAGGGCATTAGGAACCTAAATGCTTGTTTAATCATTAATAAATTAGACATTTAAGACTTGACATCTTCAAAAATAAAAAAGTATGACATGGATGTTGCTGTATATAAAAATATTATATATATATATATATATATATATAATTTTTATAGCTCTAGTTCTTGGTGTGGACAGACCATAATTTACCATCTTTGCCAAAACACATACTATTACAACATACATCTTTACATACGTCAAACTTTAAAGGTACAGTGCAAGATGGACGATGCAGCTCCATTTCCTCCAACTGTAAAAAAAAATTAACCCAAAATAGCTTGGATACGAGTGCCACCATCTTGTGCTGGTGACGTTGAGTCTGTGTAGTAGTGATGAGGATTGGAGCCGCGGTACAGGCCCACACAGCCAACCGACTCAGCTGTCAATCATGATGTGAAATGCTCTTTTTATAGCATGAAGTAACTAATTAAAACCAAACTGAACAGAAAAATGAGCACTTCAACTCATATCAGAGAGAAATACTACCAAAATAAAAATAATAGATACAGTGTGCTCTAGGGTGCCCGTAGTGGACAATATGTGGTAAGGTAAGTGTCTCTAAATGATTAAATTGATAATAGTTCCTTGTGTGTTTATATTACAGAGGTGTAGTAGTTGTTGTACTTTAAGCTACATAATAAAACAATCTTTGAGCCTTTCATATTTTTCGCAAGTTTTGCGGCCACTATAGGTTCTCCCACACAGTTAGAAGGGGAGGGTAAAGGGATTAAAATAATTTAAAATCGCAAGCTCACCATTAGATACCACTGAATCCTACACACTGATCCTTTAAATATTCTTATGAGACGTCATCAAGACTGAAGCTAATAGTCCAGATTCAAATTATAATAAAGTAACGGCATGAAGGTCAGACTGCAGTTGGATCAATGGATGATTGAACTGGATCAAATGTTCATTAGGTCTGTTAAGCTTTCAGACATCCCACTGATCAATAACGAGTCTATTGACCTTTTTCACAGCAGCCATATTGATATGAAATAGTAGTTTAAACACAGGTGTTACCAATGATACTTATTAAGGTTCCGTTACATGTTTACCCTACTTGTTCATGTCAAAATGGCTACTGTGAAAAAGGTCTGTTACAGAAAGCACCACTCGTTTTTTGTTGCTGATGATGTAAAAGCAAAGAAATGAACTGAAGATCACTGATACACAGACAGTGGTTGTCTGTTCCTCTTGCGCCATTGTAACTTTTATTCTTCAGCACTGCTAATGGTCAAAAATGCTTCCCCTCAAAGTTAATCAGCACTGTCTATGACAGTTCATCAATTAATATTGCCGTACAGGGACTGAGTGGTGACTAACCACTGGGAGGGATGGAGAAGTGGTTTATTTTAAAGAGCTGCAGTTGGATTTTTTTTGTCTGTGTTGTCCCTCAAAGGTCGCTTTGTGGTCACTGGTGGATTTTAAAGGTCAGTGGCCAGAAACACAACATGGGTTAGTTAAAGGTTCAGTGTGTAAGATTTACTGGCAGAATATGGGAGAAATGGAATATAATATTCTGGAATATATTGTCATTCAAAATCAAAGAATTGCTGTGTTTTCATTAGCCCAGAATGGCCAAACTAAACGCTGGCTCTAGATGGGGTCTTTCCTGAGTTTCACGGCCACCATAGTTTCTCCTTTACTCTTGGAAGGGTAGGGTGGGCAAGGCGTGTTCACCGGTTACAATCTACAACCTCACCACTAGATGACGCTAAATCCTACACACGGTCCTCTAAGTTTTAATGTGAATTAGTGTTACTTGTGTCTTTCAGTCCTGTCATATTTTGTGCTGAGGCAAAACTCCTATAATATGGTTTTCAAAATGCATTCAAGAGTTCCTTTTGTTATCTTTTAACTTGTTTATTTCACTTCTATTACGTCCACTTGTAAACAGAGACGTACTCAACTGACCTGAGTGTTTTTTTTATCACCTCGAGATTTAATCACAGATCAAGGGCTTGCTTATTTTCTGCTGTTTATTTTCAAATGTGTGTTCCCATTTATATGCTCTTTGTTCAGTGCCCTTGATGGTTTTACAAAGGTAGACAAAGTTTGTCTAAAAGTTTTCTCCATGAGAAAGAGCAGGTGTGCAGAAATCTACATGCCCCTTGTTTCTCATTCCAGTTTGGGTAACGCAGCAGGCCTCTGAGCAGAAATGTGTTTGTTGTTTTTCAAGAAATGTAGTAATTGGGGTATCCAGCTCCTTGTAGTCGAACCCTCTAGTCTTTCTTTGTGTCGCTCTCCAAGGTGCTGAAACAGTCAAATGAACTTTCTTTCTATATATATCAAAATAAAATAAACAGACTACTGACATTATTGGTGAGACATTATTTCTGGCCAGACTTCAAGCTTTACTCGAACAATTAGCTTCAGGTGGTTTTATGGACGTGACGAGGGCGCAATTTCCTTCACTTTATTACTGCACAACATTTTTGACCCCCTCCCTGTGACCTTCCTGTGACCCTGTCTGATTTGCATGTCCCTCAGACAGATGGGGTAATCATTTTTGTCTTCAGCTTTCTTTTTTCTTTTTTTCTTTCAGACATCAGGGGTGCTATAAAACACATCCAAGACTTGCGTGCAGTCTTGTTATTAGTATTCATCGAGCTGAAAGATTGAAAGAAGTTTGGACTGGACAATAAAATGACCTCTCAGACGTTAAGTGTCAGACACTGCCAAGAGGCAAGGTTTAGCGACACATGCTCTGCAGCATGCTGTATGCTGAGAGTTGAAAATTGAGATAGAAAATTCATGCAAATACTATTTGCATTTGCACCAATACATTATAAACAACAATTTGAGCATTATTACTATAATTACTCACATAGATGGTTGGCAGTGTTCTAATAGTTTTGTTTTTCCAGTGTTTCTTAACATCAAGATGACATTTGCCATAAACTGCATTGCTTCATGTCACAAGCAGGTTTTTGCCAGATGTTTTCTCCTCTTCTTTAGGCAACTGAAGAGTTAAAACATGTTTCAAGTGATTTCAGTCTTTCACTTGTTTTACCATCTGTCACCGTAGGAAACTCATTTATTCTTATCTGTGCTTAAACTTGAAGGTGTTCAGTTTAGAAAGACTGTTGTGGCTATCAAATATGAATTCAGATTTGGTTGTGTAATTCTTTCTGCAGCGTGGACAACTGGAGGTTTAAAATGTATGAAAATGTCTGTTTTCCCAGATGGGTGTCCTAGTTACTCGGCCTTTGACATCCTCACACTTGGTACTCAGTTGCTTTATGTTATGTCAATCGATCAATTTTTATTTATATAGCACAGCATAAAAAAGACACACAATTTGTCTGAAGAGGCTTTACAATCTGCACAGCACACTACACCCTCTATCCTTAGACCTTCCAATGGATATGGGAAACTCCTAAAAGAATACGTGCAATAGATGTTGTGTAGGGTTGTTCCAATACCGATCGGTGAGATGATGCCTTTTCCACATTTGGTCTCTACTTTGTTAATATGTTTGCAGGCCTTTTTCATGGGAATTGTGAGATTTATCAAGGACACTTCATGTCCATTTATTTTCACTCCTTTATGCTGTGTGTAAACTGTTTACAACACAAATTAAGATTCATTCGTAATATCAAATAGGATGTGATGATGTCTACCCCCCAAAACTGACAAAATGAAAATAGCCAGTGTGTTGTTTAGGTAATTACTAGATTGCAAAGAAAATCAAGCTCAATTTGACACATTTCGCCCATTTGTTGATGCAATGCCAGCTTTGCAGAAGAAGAACAGGGTGCCAAACTCCATGCTAAATTAGCCATATGGCAGTTCAGCTCTCATGCATCACAATCACAGAGTTAAACAAGCTCAAGTTGTACAGAAGATAGAGCACGTTGCAGGTCTTTGCACTATATCTGACATTTATTTCATATGCAGTTTTGCTCTTGCTTACTTGATCTGAAATGTGTCTGATGCTCTGCCCTTGTGACCTCTATTGATTTTAAGTCGTTTTGATTTACATTTAGCTTTAAATCTGGTAGCACTGACACACTGAATGTTGATACCTCCCTTGCAGTGTGCATAATTATGTGTATTGATGTGAGGATTACACAAAAATCATGTGCCTGCTACTTTGACATCCCACTTGCACTTTTGAGCTTAACTCCAAACCTTGATGTCAGCTGCTGGAAATGTATCTTACTGTACTTCCCCCACATTCCCTTGGAATTAACATGAAAGTATAACTTACTAATATAAATATTATGTTTTACAAGCAAATCAGAGCAAAGCTGACCATAAGCATGTGCTGTACACACACACACACACACACACACACACACACACACACACACACACACACACACACACACACACACACACACACACACACAAAGGTGCAGAGACACACTGAAATGCACACTTTCACTTTGGCAGCTGATCTAAACTGGGCCAGGCAGGGCCTTGGAGGGAGAACGAAGCAGGACAGAAAGTACAGCAGCCAAATGGAGAGGTGGAGGGGCCAGGGGGTGGTGTGACTGGAGAAAAGGAAAGAAATAGAAAAAAAAAAGGAAGAGTTATGGGAAAGAGAGACGTGAGAGGGGAGAGAGAAAGGACAGAGTTTATGTGGATCCTTTTTCTTAAAAATGCACTGACTTTTAAAAGTTTCTCTCTCGCCTCACACATTTGAAATAAATGCATTTATAGCATTCTCCTCTAAAATATCTAGGTACACTCAATGACATTGTCAGTTGTAGTTCTGTTTAAAGTTAAGGTGATTCTCACTTAGACATTTCAGTATTAAAAGGATAGCTTCTTCTTTCTGAAGTGGGATAATGACTTTGGAGATCCTTATTGATAGTCAGTGTATTACCTACAGCAGATGGCAGTCAGCACACCCCCTGTTTTGAGAAGTGGCAGGTGTACCAGCATGGACGCTAAGCAATGTACTGCTGTGGACAGGGACATGAAGGTCCACCTAAAAATGATAAATATAATGTGAAATGATGCTGATTTTTGAAGTTGACCTTTTTTAACGCCACTACAGGGAACTTTGATATTTTGTTGATTTTGGAGGCCACTGTGGACAAAGCAGTAACTGGCTAACATACTACTCACTGTAATTTTTGCCTGAGAAAATGTCTGAAAAAAATCTAATCTATCCCTTTGAGTCATGAAAGTTTAATCCCCTCCTGCTCTGCTGAGCGTGTCACAACATTGTCTGGCCATGGGATACTAAAACATACTCTCAAAACTGAGAACAAATAAAACGTTTAGACATTATGTTAAGATATGTATCCTTTTCACTCTTCCAAAGTCGATATTTTATATTCAAAGTTTGTACCTGCCTGCCCCAACTATCTGAATATCAGTACACTTTTCTTTTCTTGCCTCTAAATCTTACATTGCTTTGTCTTCTCACACGGCTTTGAGTTTTGAATTGCTAAATCAAAGATAGTCAGTAGTGGGGTGCAAATGTCCTCACACCTTGCGATGCTGGAGCATGTCTGCTCTCTTACAGCGTTTGCGGTTTGGCTTCTAAACTAGAAGTGTATTACAGAAGTCAAACAAAAGGTGTTTGCTTACGGTCTAGCATCAGGCCCTTTTTGGCCCATCTTAATGGCCCATCTTTAATAAATATTTATAGGGGGCACTAGGGGATATTAAAAAACATGACATGCTAAGATGGCTTTATTCCCATGAAGATAGAGATCTATGTAGAGTTAGAAAAGGAAGAGAGGTAAAAGAATGAAGGCGAGGCAAGTCATTTGTTTGGCGATGGCAGGCCAACAGATGACTTTGGCAAGGACATGTTTGATAGACGTCTGTTACACAGTCTGTGTAAACATCCAACGCAACAACCTTAAGGGCAATACAAGGGCAGTTTGTTATAAAGGAGTATTCTCGAAGAAAATATTCAAGGATGTTTACTTGTAACTAGAATATTTGCACTTCCTGAAGAAAATGTGTGTGATTGCAACGTCTGCTGCTGCTTGACAGCCCAGCTTCTGAGGGGTGTCCCAGCAAGAAGTAAATTGGTGGTAATTGAATAATGCATGGTGTTTTATTAATGGAGTTATTGGTGCTATGTTATAATATGTTGTGCACATGCTTATTAAGAAGCTGTGTACCATGTTTCATCTTCTTAAAGACAACAAACAATTAACTTGTGAGGCTGTATGTACAACATTCCCAAATTTGGTTGCAATCCAATTTAGTATTGAAGAGTTACGGCCTGTGAAGTGCATCAGGGCATGCCCTCAAAA